>OX439000.1:47437738-47719519 GCA_949316495.1 Amphiduros pacificus | reverse complement strand
CCACTGTGTAAAGTACCATATATTGTTTGTACAATATGTGCATACTAAGAAACATTTTGTGAAATAAACGGTACTGGTTTGTAAATACAATGTAACTCCAATACATATATTAATGTTAACATTAATTATACATTTATCAGTTGAAATATTCTCATATGGCATCAAATCTTATTTTCAACTTGTTTTTATACTCAATATGTTAATGAAAAATGAGTCAAGTATTGTTTTTCGAGGCAATGTATTACTTCCTAGTCATAATGCATTTGACACCTTCTTGACAGGGATATTAAGCCGTGCTGAAAGGTTCTGTTGCCTTCATGTATCTGTGGACAGCATACACCTATGTTTTGACCTTTACTTCACACACCTACTTATCTCACCTGTGGATGTGACATGTTTTCATACTTGTTCTCAAGTTCTATTTGCCGCAGGTATATATCTCTGTACCTGATCTATAATACACAAAGAGTCTTTCTTGAATGTATGAAACTGAAACTACTACTTCAAACACTGGAGCTTGTGTAGAGAATTAATGTGTATTATCATGACTATGATGGAGAATATCTCTTAATGTAAGGAGGAAGATGATTCACCTCAATTATATTGCTAATTATACTCATCAACTAAGCAATTATTACATAATCAAGGGCTCATGCTTTATTCTGTGTGTGCAGTTTGATAATTGACAAGAAAAATTGACAGTTTGCATTATTTAGAAATGCATATATGATGTAATAATGTTAACTATGTTCCACTTAGGTCTCATCTGTGCACCAATTATGATAATGCACCTGTCAAGGCTCCATGTCATGCACCAATTAAAAAAAAACAAAAAAAAACCCATGTCCCTATGTCATGCACCAATGTCAGCAGTTGTCAACAATACACCTGTCAGATCTCCATGTCAAAAATACACTTGTCGGGTTTCAATGTCAGGAATCTTTGTAGACCGTGACAGTAGTTTCCATTCTACTATATTTTTGGGTAACTTTCTCAAAGAGTGGAATTATTTATGACTGTAGAAGCCAAGCTGTAAAGGTAGGAAAACAAGATGGCGGAAAGTAGGTTGAAAGTTGCCTCCACATTTCTAAAGGGCCTAACACATTATGTGAATTTAGTCTGAATTTATGGTGAGAAGGAGTGATCATTACATGCAAAAATGATGGTATTGTTTAAATGGAAACCTCTTGGAAGATTATTTAATGCTGACATTTGAAAAAAGCATACATGTTTAGGATAGAATGAAACTGTCAAATGTTTTTATTTTCCAGATAAATGCAGTGCATCTCATTAACATTAACTAATTAACTAATTTCACTGAAGCTAGTTTCATTGCCATTTGGTGTTTATGGAAATATTGTCACACATATGTGATAAACATAACAACAGCACTTGATAAATTGGTTTTTCTTTTGCTCACGACTTCAGGTGTGAGTGTGCAATATAACTAACAAACAAAATCAAGTTTGGCAGTCAATTTGCAGTGGTAGTATGTGAGTCCCTGTGCTATGTAACAGATTGCCAATATTTCTCTTTATGTAAAAGATCACTTGACAAGATATCAAACACTGTCCATCACAGAGACGTTTAATAATAAAGCTCATTGAATAAACCCTAAGCGTGTAGCATTCATGTATAACCTTTCTGTATATAAAGTAGTCTTCAAAACTCAACATTCCCATACATGCCATATGGTAAGTCATAATTAAATTGTCTCTGACTTCTGTTGCCATGTGAATGACACATGTATGGAATTACTCTCCCTCATAACAATCTGATGATTGTTTGCTCTAAATGAAGCATTCACTGTGTGAAACAAATAGGCAAACCAGATCAGGCCCGAGGCATTTGGAGTTGTTTTGTCAGATGTCCTCACATGGCCCTGACTCTGCAGCCAGGTTTGATGTGGACAACACACTCTAGGGGGCAGCACCAAACAATCTGGCTAACATCTCCATCAGAAATATGACCCACAGCAAATAACTGACAATGTGATACTTGATAAATCATCGCCATACTTTGTGCCTCATTGTTCAGGACATTTGTAAGAATTCCTGTGCTATGCACATGTTCTTGAACATATATCAGCCTCTTTGTACAAGTCTAAGCAACTATTGTCATATACAGCCTCTGTGAAATTTGATAGCACTGAACCACTATCCTTTCTTTATCATGTATATGAGACACAAAGATCTGTGATAATATCAGAATGTTTATAAAAAACATGCTGATGATTTTTATGTATAAAAACATAGGAACCAGAAGCTGCCATTGGTAATTAAAAAAAATTCACTGAAGAACTCTAATTTCTTGCTCACAGTACCTTCTTAGTGTTACTACTATAGAGTCACAGGCCGAGGCGCAGTTGGTTAGAGCACCAGCTTATTAGCACCAGTTCCTCTGTGGTGATCCAAAGGTCATGGGTTCAATCCCTGGCCATGCTGAGATGGAATTCATGTTACAATTTTACACATGAGCTGAGGCCAGTGCCTAGAGGGTTAACCTGTTGTCCCTGTAAATCTGTGACCGGGTGGGTTGCCATGTCAAGGACCTGCGGCATGACAATTCAGTGAGGCAGCGCTATATCTGCTACAAGTAGGTCTCGTCATAAAATAACTGAAATAATGCTGAAAGTGATATAAAGTCCCAAACAAACGAAACACTACTTAAGAAAAAAAATGCATAAAATTCACACCAAATCTTATGTAAATCTATGGGATGTTTACTCTTAGTGTATTTGGTTTACACTAGGTGAGGACTGGGACGTGGAACATTGTAATGCAGTAGAAGACATATGGTTGTATAATGGCAGAGATGTATGGCCATACAGTTTGCTCTCATGCCAATATCCAGCCATTAAGCCACGCTGGTGCATATATATGTGTGTTTGTGTCTGAGGCTGGTTCCTGTCATGGCTGCCCAGTTAGCTGGTTGATTGTGTTGGTGAACTCGGGGTTGGAACAGTTTTGTTTGATATACTGACTATCATATAATATACAAATTCCAGCCATTCCAACTCTATCTTCCAAATTATGAAGCCGATGACTTGTCAAAAAGGTCGAAACTAGTTACCTTGGTGAAATGTAATTTAGGTGGCCATGTTTAGGAAGCAATGTCCAGACAGACTCGGAATGTCCATATCTTATCTGTGCCGGCAGCCATCAACATTAGAACCACAACTGCTCTATAGCATGTATTGATTCTCCACTGCCACCACAGGCTGTTAATATTTTATGGTACTTTGGTTTCCACAAGTGCTGCACCAAGTATCACACTATGGTAGCATTTTGGTTTATTCTATCCCTGCTATGCCCAACACAGGTGAATATGATTCAAGTCTGTCAATTTGTGACATATTTCCTATTCACATCCATTATAACATAATATGGTCAGAGGGATTGTGCTGCTATCCAATGGAGCAAGGGTTAAAATATGATACTCTGGATAAATGTTGAGCATAATGCATACACTTGAATATTTTGAGCCACCAAAAATAATTGAATATATTTGAAATGCTAATTAGTTGATTTGGATAAGATGTAAATACACCCAAATGCTTTCACGGTCCTGACTTTTATTTAAAATCCAGTGCGTATTTATGGCAATAACATTGGTATGGTAAAATATGATTTCACAGCCTAGACTTGTGGGGTTTGGTTACATTCCCACCTGACTTTATATTTATCCGAAGTCATTTGACAATCTAATTTTATAATTCTGCCTTCAAAAAATATCCATCTGAACGTCACATATCATCACTAATAAAGCAATTGTCATTTTAAAAATGATTTAACTGTGACATGATCATCTTTGATTTCCTAAAATAAAAGCATCTACCCAAATTGAAACAAAACTCCCACGATCATATTTTGGTATATTTAAGACTAACCATTTATTTAAAAAAACCATTGCTATCATAATAATAATTTTGAGTTATTAAAGATAAGATTATCACTGGAAATGTTGCAAATATGGAAAATGTTGCATTTTCAAAGATCACATTTGTTGTTTCATGCATTACAAGGTTCATCTGATAAAACATTAATTCCAATTTTTACACAATCAGTATTTGGGTCCTGCTTGCAGGTAATATGATAGTTTCACTGCTCATTAAATTAACTTCTTGCAGGTTTTCACTCATTAATGTCACATTCTTTGTTTCTAAATAAAGCACAATTAGGATTGTTTGCTTAATGATGAAACACAAGGAATCAGAAAGCATGATCTCAAATTAAATCCCTTCACTCTCAGTCCCGCACCTGTCAAGCGAACCTTACCACCTGCATCATTAGTCCTATGTGCTTATTCAGTTTCAGCTGTCATATTATTGTTACCTGTAATTTGCTAATTTGACATGATTTCATTTGTTTCCTCATCACGCCATCAGCTGTAAATGTGAATCTCATTGAGCCTCAAAGATAAGCTTATAAACTTGGGGGGACTTCCATTCCTCCAATAAAACCTGGTTCACAAAGTAATCTATATTTCTTGGAGAAGATGATTTAACAATTTGTTATATTTCACATTTCAGTGATGTTTCAATAATCATATTAACACTTGTTTTTATTAAAAATAATTATTTAAATGAAAATGACATTTACAAAGATATTGCTGGGAAATCACAGACCCCTCATTTTATAGCAACATTGGAAGAAGTAGTCCATTCAAAATGCCTGTAATTTTTATTAGGATTTAACAAAATTCAAGTAGGCCTTCAATTTTGGAACAAAGAAAAATTAAAGTGTCTAATATCTAATTTCATTTCCCCTGGCTAATACCTTTACTATGAGGATTATAATGCCTTTTTGCTTAATTCAAGATGGCAGTCAAGTTTGAATTATCATGAAAATAAATCCCTTCAAAATATGGAAAATCATGACTTTTTGCAAACAAACAAAAAATAACAGCAATTCAAGAGATTGATGAAATGCATCCATGATACAATTTTGGAAATGCTATCTTGATTTATTTAAAACATTCACAAGATTTTCAGAGATCAATTAAAGGACCTAAAAATGAAGGTCACAGATACAATTTTGAAACTTTGTTAAGATGCATCCATGGTTTAAAATTAATAAAGTTATCTTTATGTGTTGTCAATTTATCAGATTTGCAAGATTTTCAGAGAACAGGATACATGACTTTAAATCAAGGTCAAGGTGCACCATATTGTGACATTGATAAGATGCATCCATGGTTTAAATTTGGTACCTTTATTTGTTCTCGACTCAAAATGTTCATGAAGTTTGGTAGATGAGATATCAGAGACCTTAGGTCAAGATCACAAACAAGTGTGCCATTTCAAAACCCTTATATGACATTCAAGAACAAGCTCTGATTAAAAATAACAAATAACAAAACTAACTATTTTTAGTCTCATTCCATATTTGAATAGTTCATCAGAAGTAAGTGGATTGATTTTCATTAATATATTATTCTACATATTCTTCACTGTTGGGTGGTACTCAAATATGGTGAGGCTTCAACAATGCTAGCAAATCAATACCAAACATATAAATACCTTATTGAGCATGGCAATATGCTTGAAATGTGTCTGGTCGCTAAGCTGTCAATGACAGGTATTAGCCAACCATCAGCTGCTATTATACATTGATTTTGCCTGATATGCCACATGTGCATATATTAATATCACTTTGAATATATCAGAATATGTGCACATGTATACATTCTGCGTTTTGTCAAGTGTGAGTTGGCCCCTTGTGAAATATGAACAAAACTATTTGTTATGTCTCAGTGCACCCCTGAACACAGTGGTCTAACTGCTATATTTTGGTATACATCTGATGTCATAACAGCCAATGTGAATTCTCTTTGTCCCACTGCATGTAACACTTTGACAGCCTGACAGTACCCACACTATAACATGATGTCTGGGTGCACCAAAATTTATATCAGTAGAAAAGGTAGACAATTTTAACTCTACTGAAAAGAACACACCATCCATTGACTTACCGGTATATTGGGGAGTCCATTGGGATGAGCACATGACATGCTTCTATTTTAAGCTGGATAACCCCTCAGACTTGACATTTGTGTGAGGATAGGGGACAAGTCTAGGGTGATGAGCACATGACATGTTTCCATTATAAGTTGTATATCTCATCTAACTGAACATTTGTGTGAGGAATAGGGGACAAGTCTAGGGTGATGAGCACATGACATGGCCCCATTATAAGCTGGATATCGCCTCGGTCAGACCTGACAAGTTTTATGTGGACACCCTTAATGCTATCTTTACCAGACTAAGTATGTGACATGTATGAGATGTGGCTGCCTTTATGCAGGCTGCCTTTCCCCTCTTGACTCTCCCTTCCCTCTCCATTCACTATTCACACAGTGCCTCTTCACACAGTGCCTCACCACCCACCATCCACTGCTGGGGATTAATGAGCTACAAGGTTCATCAGCCTGTTGCTATGGAAGTCTGTGATCAAAGTCCACACCTACAGTACTCACTGCCTCAAACCCCCTAAAAAAATAACAAAATCTCCATAAACAGCAATCAGCAAAATATAATGTCATGAATAACACAATATTAAGATAGCATGAGCAGCCAATATTTGCTCAAAGATAATTTGGGACAGATTTATACCACCACAATATGAAAACCCTGAGGTGTAAGCCTTGAATTCTTGTTTAACGATCAGGAATAATAGTGTATTCACATCATGCAGATATCTTGATGGTCACCACAGCGAGGCAGATGAGGTCCCTGAGCACTGGGTCCATATTGGTTTACGCAGGTGGTAACTGCCATTCACCCCAACTCTGACAACCCACCCATATAGACATTTATTGATTTTAAATTGTCTTGGCAGTGTCAAATCAAATTCTGCTTCACATGGGAATACTACACAAGGACAATTACAGGGAAGACTACTTGTAAGAAATTGGCTGATGGACAACCTGGGTCCCGCAGTATGGTAGTCTTGTTGGTATCAGACATGTACTAAATTATGGCAGAAGATTTGTGCCTTTCCAATGCAATATCACAACAACTTGTTCCATTAAAGACATCAAATAAAAATATATAATTTTAAAGACTACCCTTACAAGTAAGAAATACAACCTGTTTTTATGATACTTTCATACACGAAAAACATACACATGCTCAGTATATTCCAAACATTATTAGGATACAAAATTTCTCATTAAGCTAAAAGGAAACATTTAATCGGTGTAAAAATGCCTATGAATAAAGCATACGTTGCATTAAGCCATTGTAAATTTAGAGAGCCATTCCACCAACAGTGTTATATATATATCAATCAATAAGAAAGTGAATATTTGGAGAAGCATATTGATGTGGCTATATTAAGGTGCACTTGATTGTACTGTGTGGCTGGAGTGTTAACTAACACACGGTGATAGAGGAATCAGGCCGATACAGAAAGGCTGGCAGATGCCAATAACCACACCACACATGTGCCCAACTTCCTTGCTTCAAAACAATCTACTCCATTAATAGCACCATAGAAAGAGAGAGAAATGGTAGAACACACTACTCTGAATGATATATAGTTGTTTAGTTATGTAACTATGAGGAATATTTCAATCTTTAATTTTAGAGATCACCCGTATAGTTTTCTCTCCCTTACTTAATTGAGACAAGTTATGCGCAATAATAGTTCGGTTTTTATATTGTAACAACCTTTTGCAGAATAGAAAACCATATAAAATGCCATAGTGTTCTCGGATCATATGGCCACCTTTGTTGGTTCTAAATCTGGAAACCGTGAATTCTGTGGTATTGCATAAAGCTACAGCAACCCCTTGTGACAACTTGCTGAATCGATCTCAAAGCTCTCACATAGCTTGGTGTTATATTCATACATAATCTGGATGATTTTACACATATCAACAGTCAGCCTGCTTCAAGTTTTTTTAAATAAAATAAACAGTATTTGAAAAAAAATTTGGATATTTCACTCATGATGAATTCAAACAGTGTCTTTTGAATGAGTTGATATATTGCTGGAATGTAGCCAGACAATTTCCGATGTACAAAATTATCCACATGATCTGGACAATATTAGAATTTATCAACATTTATATAAAAAACATATTTCAAATATCCTAATGAAAAATATTTTTCTGCATTTCTAAATGAATGAGTCATTACTAAATCTTGCTGATGACTAACGTAATTTGGTTTGTGTTGCCAACCCACACATAAATATATTTATACCTATGACTGAAATAAAATATTATCATAACCCCCACATATGATAAATAATCTCAGTAATGTAAATATAGTCTGAATCAATATGGCCACACGAAGAGGTACTCTGCTATTTTGACCAGAAATTGGTTATTTCCTTGAGATTGCCAAATAGATTTGCTTTGTTTTTGCCCTTGATTGGCTGGCTACAAGAGTTTACCTTACTGGCTGATTGTAGACCAAACAATTGATAGGATGAGGAAACAACCAGGAGGGGAATGCATCAGTCGAGCTGAGACAGCAAATCTACTGACCTTTCCTTGTGCCTTGTTTACATAATGTTGGCTGAAACCACATTATGACCTTTTCCATGTTTAGTTAGCAAGACCTTTATGAGAAGGCCACAAGCCGCTTTTGGTCGACAAAAAAGGCCCAAATATTATGAGGAGTAAACAACGAAACTGGCCAAGGAAGTATAAGGGGAGACACATTGATCTTTCTATGTGCCCTCTCTCCACATTGACGTCATTGCTCACTAAGTTTGCTCACATGACTGGTTGACGTCCCTCAGTACTACGCATAAACCAAGCTCCCTTATGGCATTTCTTTATGAAATAAACCTCATCCCACTGCAATCAGTTATGTTATATTACTTTCTGCAGGACATTTAACCTTTATGGAACTAACAAATTAGTAATTCTGTGAAAAACACTATGCAGATTATAACTGTGTTAGAATTTCATTAATTTAATTAAAGATTGATACAGTACAATTATTTTTGAAAATAAAGCTGTGAGGTTGATGTGTACATCTGGGAACTATTCATCAGATTAATTCAGTGAATACACAAATAATATCGGGGTTGGTCCAGTAAACATTCTTTGTCTGCACACTGCATCTGGAGATATGATGGTTTTCATGCATAACAGCTGCTGCAAGCAATGACCAATCAAAGAGCTTTGGTGAAATCCAATTATATCGACTAAAACATATTTATACACAAAGCTCAGTCATCAAAGACATATTAAAATGGTTGAAATCCAGATTTAAAAGAATTAAAAAATGTTCATTTCAGATTATTACCAATTTGGATGAGACAAATCATGGCCGAAGCATTGTTAGCCTCTTTTGCTTCAATTTTCATGGATACATTAGAAAATGATTTTATCTTGAAGTAATTCAAGCTTTACAACCAATTAAAGAAGTTGATGAATGCAGATGTTTTCAACATGTTTTAATCTTAATTAGGAACCAATAACTATGACATGAAATTACTCTCTCCAATAATGTATGATGCAAATCTCATTTTCACAAGATTTTCTGGCACATTGAAGACAATGCAATATTATATTTTATAACTTAACCAATCATGACTGAAGTCAACTATTGCTCCATGTTTAATATGAAGGCAGTATCAAACCATGTACAATTAGTGTAAAATTAAGAATGGCAAAGATATATCTGTCTGATATTCTTTCTAGTGTTTGTTTTTTTCTCCATTCTGAGTATAAAGCATTGCTTGGCTATAGGGTGCTTTTTGCTTGCCAAAATAAAGAAAGAAAAATGGTTGATATGTGTTGCTGATGGGCATCTCCTTTCACATCTCTATGCATGAACATTACCTATAAGGTTTTTGTTCACATCTTTCTTGAGTCTTCGAGGATCATTTTCAAGGAAACACCAAAGCAGGCTTGCCTCAGTGCATCATGGGATATGAGATCTTATATGGCTGAGGTGCCATTTAATAAAAGCCGATGGGCTACATGGTGCTTGATCTAAATCCCTCCTACTGTGCCAACTTCTTATCTATGTACCTCCCACACAAACAGATGTGCAAATCTGAAAGCCTCAATCTTTGTGACTTTCTTTAATGTCATGATACACATAGAGTAAATAAGGTCAATGCCACTGTGCAGACATTGAGTAATATCAGTAATATATCATGCTAGAGTTCCATTAAGCTCTTCCTTTTGGATTATCACAAACATTAATGATCACCAACAATCATTAATACACATAAGATGCTGAATGCAAAGTATAAAACAACTGCATCCAATTTCCTTCCACCATTAGTGTATATTTTGACTGACTTTTTATGTACTTTATGCAGTGATTTACATTTTCCCAACCTGACTGATAAGAACAACAAAATACCTTTAGTATGGATGGAAATTTGACCCCAAACTGACAGTGCATTAATATATAAGCATTTAACTATTACTGATATTCTAAAGATATAGTTGTCGCTTTCTTACGTGACTTTGCTTGTAATTGAACCTAACTTAATCTTGCTCACAATATGGGACATCACAGCTGACTATGCACAATGATGACTATCAACTGTCATCTCAAATGAAGTCATTCTGTGTGATCTTCTCCCACGTTTTCATGAAATATCTGATCCTGGCATTTGCTTTGACTAAATACATAAAACATATTATCTCATACTTGGTGCATCAAGAAAGTATTTTGCACCAATGAGATATTTTTTGCAGATCATCCCTTTGCCAAACTACTTTGCAGATCACCCCTGTGGCAATCTATTTTCCTTTTATTTTTATAGTTTCCTTCTCTATTGCCGGGTTTCGGTGGAAGGATCTTTAGAGTCCCAAGGACGAGTGAGATCTTTCAACCAGAACCAATGTTTCAACCAGAACCAATGAGAGAGATCTGTCAGGCTGAAAACTGCATTAAACCATGTTTTTGTGTTTATCTCATATTCATCTACAGCAGATGGTTTCTATACAAAAGCAAACAGTGGAGCAAGTATGGATCTATGTTGTTCTGAAGCCTCACAATGTAAATATGCCATGTCCACTTCTCAATGACGTCATTACAGAATACATTACATCATTAAAATGGGGGTGTGGCATTGTTTATTTAACACAACATAGATCTGCACTTGCTGCAATGTTTACCCAGGTTTTTTGTATAAAGAGTGGAAAGTACACCCAACCCCTGCAGCAGATAAGTATGAGATAAAGGCAAGAACGTGAAATCTTGAGATCCTTCCGCAAGAACCAACTTGAGAGATCTGTCAGCCTGAAACTGCACGAATCCATGTTCTTGCCTTAATATACTACAGTCATTAAATTCAAATGTTACTAACATATTCCTGATTGCTAGGTTTCCAGAATATTATACTTAGCTGATGAAACTTAATCTCCACCCAGTAATAAGAGACCTCTTCCTCAAATCCATCCAGTAATATCTATGGGAGGTACTATTACCTTGAAAATAAGTACTCACCTGACAGAAATTACCTTGAGGCAGATTTCTCGTCTATTATTTCATAAAGCTGTTTGCATTTTGTATTCAGGATTAAATTAGACACTTATGAATACTTACACAAATTCAGTGTGCCTCGGGTTCCTCTGGAATTTGTCAATTAATCACATTGGATGACAATACGAGTGTTTGCAGAATAATAAATATCTCAAGGTTTTTTCCAGGTATTTATCTTCATTTTTGTTGAATACCCCTCAGTAAATTTTGTTGTTCAGCTGTTCAGCATAACATCTCAGAAAACTCTTTTGTGTATCATGTGTATATTGATGAGTTAATCCCTATGCTTTGCTTCTATTAATGCACGGGAAGGCATGCAGGTGAGTATGGGTGGTGTCCAGTTCATAAAAGCGGCAGCCGTTGGAAGGTCTCACATACAGTAGTAAAAGCCCTTGTGCCCAGCCTCCAGTACAGCGATAGTCTGATCTTTCCTGTGTGTGTTAGATGGCCGACAATCTCACTATGAAGTGTCCACAATTTGCTGCCTACTGTGCCACCTAGCCTGCGTGGCTAGCTCACCTGCCCACACTCAGATCTATCTGCCACCTGCCCACTTTGTCTGCACTGCCACCACCTCCAACAAACAATGACCAGTGACTCGCACACCACACCTCGCTCCAGCTGAAGGTGATGCCCTGAGTGGTGATACCCTGAACGTGCCAGACTGCCTCACTATGATGAGACTGGCATGGAAGCAGAGCCTGGGTATTGACGTAGGCTAAATCACTATATTGACTATTGTGTCACTCATTTCGCATAATGCATCACAGTGGCGTGATCTGCTCTTGGTTTATATGTGACACAACTCACTTAGTTTGCCTTTATGTTTTATTTAACTGCACTTCATCATGAAAAATAACATTTTTTCCCTTTCCAATATTCACCAATAACTTAGAAAAATATTAAAAATTAAGATCTTTTCAGATATGATATAATGATATTTCTCAGATGTAATATTAAAGGAAATTTTAAATAGAAATCTTTGTAATGCTCTATAAATGTGAAAATGATTGGGAGGAAATATTTAATAAAATATTAGACACATGCAAATTAAATCAAGATCTACATTTACAACAAATCCTTGTAATATGAAGTCTACAACTGCAAGATGCACTTGCAGATACTTCCTGCTGTATTCTGCTCAATACCATTGTAAAATGGCCTTAAAAATCACAATTCAACATGTCATGCAAGACAATAGCATGAAGGATGAAATTCAAAAACTTAAATACTACTCTGACCAATATGATAATGCAAAAATGAGTTTCTATTCATTAAATACATTGGCTGGATGTTACTTTGATGTTTACATATATTTCCAACCAGGATTTCTTCATGCAGACATGATTAGCAGGTTATTATCCGCTATTGAGTAATAATGCTAGTTACAAAGTCCCTAATCTATGTAATATACATAATTAGATTGATTAATACAGCCATGTGTTCAGATGCTTATTTCTTCCTCATACTTTAACCAATCATGTGCACTTTTCTTCTTTCACGCCAACTACATGTTTATTCATATTTTTCTCACATGAAAATACTTTATGCCTGTGATTTCATACAAGAAAATTATAATTTATCAATATTAGAATGTTATATTTTATTTCTGAGAATGAAAAAGCAGAATTGAATTTACTATGCACTAGTTTACACGCATAAAGATCAAATAAAAAGGCTGCATTGTGAAAAGGTAACTGACACCATGAATTATCTAAATGCCTTAAATAATACATAAGATCACTTGTTTGATTTCTCCACTCCCACTTTGTTTTTCCCATCTGAGCCATTTCAGTTGAAAACGTCGTAGTAGTGCGATATCTTCTTCTTGTGTGGGAAGACATTTAAATTGTTCATTTGAAAGGTGCATCTGTGGCATCTAAACTTAATATGAAACAAGCGTTGAAATGTGATAGCTGGCTCACATTGCCCAGCTGCTGATAAATAAGGATTTCTGACACATCCCTTGAGAATTTGCTCCACAGTGTAAAGCATGTGCTCAGCATTTTAACCACCCCCACTTCAGATGTTTGTCAAAAGGAAACTTCCCAAGTTGACATACTGTTACACAGGGACGATTACACAGCTTTAGAAAGAAAGAATCAGATATTTTGCTTCTGTCTTCACCACTTTTTCATTCATTTCTCACACTATATACACACTCAAATTTTCTCTACGATTGTTTGTTCTATCATGATCTCTCAGTTACACCGTACTGCTCACTGGGAGGTAGAAACTCGACATTAAAAATCTACTCACTACATTCATTATACTGAGTAGGAGCACTCTCTTTCACTCAATCTGGTTTTCCAAATTTCTTGCTTTGACATCTATTCCAGATCCAGAATAATGCCTGAGTCACTTTTGGACTAACCAACAGCTGGCAAGTAGGAATCGGCCGGTTTTCCAGCTTCCCAGTCCCTGAGAGTTTTTTTTTCTGATTTGCAGCACAGTATAGTCACATTAGATACTGCCCCTGCAAATGTTATAATCATGCAGTATCTGGAGGTATCAGCTGAATTCTGTCTGGATATGAGGCGGTCATCCATAGCAAACATCACATGGACACTGCACAGTTTTGGGGTGCCTCCCTTACAATTCTCGCTCAGCACCCGTCCGGGCATCTGCTCAGTTCTGATGAATTTGAGACACAACAAAATCAGGCAGACATCAGCAATTTTTATCTCCATGCAACTTAAAAAAATTGGCCAATAGTAGCTGTTATATCACAGCGTCACTATGGTTACCCGACTTGTCGTCCAATTTTGGGTAAACTTGTCAGCTGGCCACCTTTATGGTGATTGGCATAAATACAACTGAGGCATAATTGTGTTTTAGAAAGACAAAATTTGCTTGAGTATTTGCTGGATGTGCAAACATTTTAAATTTCAAATACTACTGTGGGATAGTCATGTTTCTCTGACAATATACATTAAAATAAAACCGATTACTCAAAGCAAGACTAAATATCCTTGTTGACGTCATAGTTTACTCAGACATTTTGTTTACATTAGACAGTATCTTATTCATATACTGGAAAGAAAATTTAATGTGAGAATCCAAATTTTCTCCAAGATCATTTTACTACAGTACAATACATTTCATATTGAAAACAACCAACAGAAAGCAAAAATGATCATGTTATGAAATATTTGACTGTTACCATCTCTTATGAACCTTTTTATGCTGTCAAGGTCCCTTTCTTGAGGGAGGGGGCTGTAACTCAGTCAAATGAAATGTATTCTTGAAAAAAATATTGGGGAATTATTGAATGCCTTATGAGATCTGCCTTGCCACCCTGGGCGTGAGTGAGCTCTCATCGTGTACAATGGCAGCCATTCATAGGCCAGTGTGTAAGTCCCTTCCTGTCCTAACATTCTCCTTACTCCCACAGGATCCTGCCCAAATAGCTCACCAGTTCCTGTCCATGACACCATTATGCTCTCGCCAGTGAAATATCAAGTGCATTAATTGTGTGACATTTCAGTATTTGTGGAAAGAACCTGGTGACGACAGTGGCGCCGCCTGGCAGCCGCATTGGTGCCAAACCACTCCCACGCAGGGTCTTCTTTTGTGTTATTAAGGTCAAGGACATGTCAAAGACAACACTACACCATAGTGCCCCTTTCTATATATGCATTGCCATATGTTGTCATGTGATATCTTCTACATTTGGCTTTGTACTTGGCGTCAATGTCCTCTCAGAACTAACAGATCATTAGATAATAAACAAGCACTATGAATCTGTGACAAATGAATAAATGTACTGTCACACAGCTGTGGGCCTTTAGCTGAGTGGGTGGAAACATTACAATCTGTCAGACAAGGATTAAATAAGATGAATGAAGAAACTCTCAGTCTAATGGTTTCCAAAAACATCAAATGTTGCAAGAAGATCCATCCTGCACAGTAAAAAATGTATCTCCCTGTTTAAGGCAATATAGTACACCCAGTCTCTAACAACATGCTGACTTCCACTGACAGCTGCAGTAATTTCATTTATCAATGATTACTCATTTTTGGTGAAATTAAAACTTGCATCTCAATATATTGGCAAAACACGGCACACATCCTGTACATGCGACATTTTATCTGCATTGTTATATCATGACATCAAAAGTGGTGTAAAATGATTACCGGTAATATTGTCCAATAATTATTCAATTATGTCTTTACAGTCACGATCAAGGAAATCTAATAATCTTTCTTACACCTGTGATATATTAAAATAATTAAATGTCCATAAATCTTTCAATAAATTCAATAAATTCAATAAACTGTTCAAATGATGAACTGAATGTTTCATTCTACATATATGTAAATGAAAATGTACGGTGGCAACAGAATGCCAAGTTAGGCTCTCCACGACCAAAAGACACTTCATCGACAAAGTGTAATTTCCAAATGTTCAGTTGCAGTCATGCTTGACTGTTTGTTATTAATTCCATCAGTTGTTATAAAAGATTTTTGAAAAATATTGTTATTCAGTTATCCTAGCAGCAGCATGGTTGGTTCTTATTCACACAAGTATAAATACCATAAAATCATTTTGCCTTACCTGTCTTTATGAAAACATTAATCAAACAAATTGATTTGGCAAACATGATCAGTTTTACATCATGCACCATTTTGTAGTACACATATTTCCCCTTCACCAAGGTATCATAAAATTGCATTCCATCTTTTTAATATTGCTACATTTCACCATGGAACAAAATCAGCACCATGAAACACCCATCTAGTTGTGAAATGATAAGGTAGATATTCATATGGATGTATTGGTTTCCATTTAATGTTACAGCATATTGGGACATCAGAGGGAACAAAGAACCCCGCCTTGCTGCCACATCACTCAACTATGTATGTCTGAGACAAACATGAGCAAACCCTACCAATCTAAACATCACCCACACCTCTGGCAGGCTCTATATTTGTTTAAATTATTTATCTTAAAAGTATATTTATTACTCTGACTGCTGTAAATTTCAATGTTAGGGAATTCATCTTTAAAGTCTGATATAATATGAAATAAAATGATTAATACTTGTGGCAAACAAGCCGTGCTGAGACTGAACACAAAAATAGAACTGCTAAAGCCACATGTTGTCATGTAAATAACTTATCAAATCCTTAATTAATTAAATAATATGACAAAGAAATCAGATGCAAGAGATTGATTAAAAGTGTCAATGAGTATGGCCCACCCCCTTTGACTGTGATGTAACAAATCCATATATTTGCACATATATATGCTATAGAAATATATTGTCTGCATTTGATGGAACTTTTTAACCATCAATATAATCACTTTACAGTGATAAAAATATCTGTTTGCAATGTTGTGATAAAAATATCTACAGCTTAACATTGCATAATCAATTTCTTGTTTACATGTTAGTAATTTATCTGTGTATTTACCATCGTTAAATCAATATTTATTGGTTATTAAAGAGTAGTTTTAGGAAATTCACTATTGTAATGAAAGTCTCTATTGTTGTTTATAAACACTCTTAGGTTTTCTTAAAGAAATGCAACACACCACACAATACTCTATGCACAACTGTAACACAAACATCTCCAACTATTTTGGAAATCAATTCTAATTTATATTTACCAACCAGATCATATTGCATGCTAAAATAAGTGATCAAACACCAAAAATTGGTTTTGTAGCTGTTCTGCTCAATTAAAAAAATAACAGGAGCATGAACATCACAGGTACCGCTTCCTCAACTAAAGCTTTCATGTCTCTTATGACGTATTATTCCCCTCAGAAAAAATACCAAACATAAAATACAAACCAGCGTGGGCGTTCAAAAATTTAAATAGCTCATACTGGCAAATGTATCTCACACCTATTGCATTCATTTGTGATACTGCTAGCCAAGCTGTGAAACCACTGAAAACAGGTTGCCTGTAAGTTGGTCAAGATATGCGTCAAATTCTCTTAAGGGCCAAACAGATAATGATGAATCACTCTTTGAATCACTGCTTTGTTCAACTAAAGCCCCAATATTTGATTCAATCAAAAAACATTTCTTTCATTCAATCTAGAATCATGTCTTTAATTTAAACTAAAAAGCATTTCTTTAATTTAAGCTAAGAACCACTTCATTGATTCAAGTGAAGAACTTCTTGAATGGTTCCAGTGAAGTGTTACTTCCTTTGTTCAATCTTGGAATCACTTCTCAAATTTCAGGCAACCTTTAAGGCACGAAGAACTACTTTGCTTAAAAAATTACAACTTCAAACTTGGTATGAGAAAAAAATGTTCAACAACATAGTTTAATTGTGACTATCTCAGCACCTAGCACAATGTTTAATCATCACCAATGATGACATCTCAGACCAAAGCTCCATTGTGTAATATGGATAGTCTTGTGTGAGAAACAAACCACGCTGTGACCTTTAAATACCACTGAGGGGTTTAAGAAACTAGTAGCAAATCCCTCCATAATCCAATTTTGCTGTTAAGGAATCCCTCAATTAAAGGCATTTGCAATTGGGGGACTTTCATTTTGCTATTGCATTCCACCAATACCATCTACCCCTCCAGCCAGCTCGTGTTGCTATGGTAACCAATTGATTCTATCCTGGCCTCAATTTTGATGGAAGCTTGGGTGGGCACAAATTTGGTGGTGAGACTGCATTCTTTGGGGCTTGCCTGCCCATTGGCCTGCATGTCTATGACTCTTATTAGCCATAACTGGTGTTGAGAAGTGCATGTATTATCCGCCCCAAGCCTTGGCCATATGTCCTCCACGGGTTCTTCACGTATCGATTTTAACAGGAGAATAGCTTTCTTATTCTCACAAAAAACACCAAAATATCAGATGGCTTTATTGGCAAGCTTTTATTTGATAATTTTTAAAATGCTGAACCAGACATATTGGTTTTCTGCCATGAAAATATCTTGTGGTGTTTTCAGAACTGGTACATGACAAGATTGGATAATTCTAGTGAACACACAATGTATGCTGTTTACTAGCCCTCCCTACCTACTCCCTCATGTATCTTGTTGCTATTTGACTTGCAAATTTGCTCATGTTATTTTCAGGTCTGAATGCTGAATCGTCTGCTAATGCTGAACATCACACCCATCTCTTCCAGGCTTCCTCTATATGGTGTATGCAAGCTCTTCCTTATATCAAAATAAACCTTCCAGAAATAAGCTTATGGTTCCCTACTCTCAATGTCCTCTTTATATGATATTCATCACTGATATACTTTGTGGCATCGTATAATAAATTCTAAATCATACAGAATCTATATTTGATATATGTATAAATATATATCGCTGGGATCAATAGGGTCAACATTGGTGTGTGTATGTGTGTGTGTGTGAGTGTGTGTGTGTGTGTGTAGCCAGGTCAATAGGGTCAATATTGGTGTTTTGGCCAGGATCTTCTGTGCCAGACAAGCCTGTCTACATTGAATTTGTATTATATTCAGAACAATATAACATTTACTATCGCAATGCATAACTTGATTTTTACTTTACCAATGCACAACTTCTTTCAATATCATAAGCAATACAAATACATTAAAAAACTTTGGGTGCCCATCTCATTTTCCAGTAAATTGTGAAAAATGGCCTAAAAAATTCAAGGAATATGAAATTAAACATATGACAGTTTCCTGTTATTGTTTATTTATAGATGGACGTAAGAAATAATTGATTACGGAATGAGACCTGTTTGTGAGTATGAAACTATTTCTATTTCTGTACTGTTTACAAATCATCAATCCCATGTCACATAAGTCATGTACAGTGATACTTTTCCTGTAAGTGTGTAAACACATGTCAGTTCAATATGTATCAAAATAGGCAACATGTCACTTTTACCTCAGTTTATATGGCTCAAATATGAAATATTTCCGGTAGCAATATTCAATCACTTCACAGATAAAGAATTCATTGTTCAACCAGTAGTTGAACACAGCCATGCCAATGATCATGTTCGCAATATCAGGGAGGGCATAAAATAAAATGTTCTCAATTTCACCAACCCAAGCGATACATAATAGCACAACATTGACTTAAAATATTAATTTACAACAAAATAATCTCAATAATCATGCATGCGTGGTAGAAGGCATTCCATTCATTAATAATGAGTGTTTGTTGTTAATGAGGATACATATTGCATTTGTTCTTCCTGATTAAGTGTGACTGAGGGATGAGAGCACTTAAGTAGTATGACGCACACAGTCTCACACCAATGCCAAGAACTACTACACAATGCACCCAAAATGCAATAAACATTTCTTCATTCCCCCACAGATCCTTGGCAAGAAAAACAAATTACAGTTGGCAAAGTTTATGCATGCATTACATTGAAATAAACAGGATAACCATCTTTTATTGAAGGCCATATTACATCAAGCCTACTTTGACGAGAATCTGACCAGTCTTGATCTATTTATAGTTGTTATTCACCTTGTGAGTGCTGGCAAGAGACAGACTTTATGGCACTTCCATATTTCATCTCAGATACTGTCTGATCCTTTAGTATTTTAACTAATTGAGACATTAAGGAAGATAAAACAAGGATATTATTTTGCAAAGCACTGCTCCCTGTCTTGATATTACTCTGATCTTACTTCTGACTTGTTTATGTTTCAATTCCTCATAGTATCATCAAATTTTTAGATTTCTCAAAATTACTGTGACATCCACTTCACTTCTTCAATGTTAAAGTATTGCAGCTAATAGATTCTCTCATATTTCCTTTTGACATGACATGGGCTTTGCCCCCAAAACAATCTATGTGAAAGTACTCCCCCGAAAAGCATTTTTCATAATTTTAATCTCCAGTTCAGGCCTTTCCAAGCCAGATGCCTTCTCCTTTAAGACATGACTAATATTTACAACCTGTTACAAGCCATTCTTTAATATACAGTATGTCAAAATAACAGATATCAAGAATATATCACAATTAACAACTCCAGGACTACCAAATATGACCTTATCTCATGTGTGTTATCCTCATGGAGTCCTTAATGTTCAAACAAAATGAAACTATTTTCTGGAGGCATGGATCTAAAGGGTTAAGACGGCAAACTCATAAATGGGATGGAGATGTGGGAAATGTTATTGATCAAACCATGTGCACTCGCGTAAACGGAAGGAAAATGTGCATTAAGTAAAGTGGTAGAGATATCATGTTGTGATGGTAGACCATTATGTCAACCCATAACTTTGAAAGTGCACAGTTTAGAACACGCTTGACCAGCTGTGGCGGGTAACCTTTATGAATGTATGGGTCAAGCATATTTGGTTGCGGAATTGGGGAAGCTTTGATGGATACTTGCTGCTAACTATCTCCTTCCTTGAGTAAGTAAGCCCGGCCACTTTACAAGATGGTTGCCTTGTCTGTCCAGCCAAGCACAAGGTGTTGATGTGCCTGGCTTGCCACTTTGAAACCAAACTCCATGATTGTAAGTTGCCTTCACATCGCTCCATCTAAGCCATGTGGCCATCATAATTTAATTTGCCAAGACAGACAAGGTCATGACCTACATGTGATGTCGCTGCCTCATCTTGGATGAACCTTCAAAGGGAGACTGGCCTGGTAACCATGGATACAGCACAAACATGCCATAGCCCTTTGCAGGTGACAGTTACCTATTGCTGGGGGACATCATCTCTGAGACACCTGCTAATGTTAAGCTTTAAGGCAAAAAAATCTGGAGACTTCAGACAGGAATTTATCTTCGTGATGGTCACTTTAAGTTTCCCTATCAATTTTTTTCACTGCATTAATGCCATAACTGAACAGCTTGGTTGGGGCAAAACCTCACATTCTCATATATTATGCTTTGATTAAAGTAGGAGACTTCCTTGTATTTTCATTATTACATAGCAGAACCAAGCCTCTTCAAAGAAATGCTAAAATCCTATTTGTCCCTGGGCGCTTCTACAAAAGCACCCATCAAAAGATCCCTCATACTGCTGCAATAACACCAACAATATGAAACTGTCCCACTCTTAAACATTGCCCTGGAAAAGGGAAATAAATGAGATGATATTTACCTTGTTATTTTTTCAAAAACATTTCATCCGTTGACAAAGAAGTCACATAATATTTTTGCTACATGGAATATGTACTTATATATACACAGATATGCATAGAATAGGCACCTATATATGTACATATCTATATATAATATGCTAATTATACATGTATGGAACACATATCGAGCAGCTCTTGCCTGTGCAGCATTTCTTTGTATTATATGAGCTTGGGATGATTAGAGGCTCCCAGAATGATGGGGTGGCCAGGTTGGGTGGAGACCATGTGGTAACGGACACCACGGTTGCATGCCATCACAGCATACCTATACAAGTCGTGCTGTGAGACGGGGCAGCTTTACTGCACCACTGTGACTGTAGGTCGGCAGTTAAGCCTCTCTCTGGGGCCATTATAGATGACCATATTGCCTGACCACAACTTATGTGATATATGCATGGCCAGTCCAGCAGAGTGCGTATGTAGAACTTTCCCACCATATCCTACTGTAATAAACTAATGCTATTACTAGAAATAGTGATAATATTAAGATATTTATATATATCACAATATCAGACTACACTTGCTCATGGCACTCTGATAGCTAGTGCTTTGGATGCTTTTTATCAGAATTACCACTCGGGTCAGTTCAATAGATTTATTGTGCTCAGATAGGATAGATAGGACATGTCCATTTTATCCATTTTATTGTCAGAGAGAATCCTTTATGAAAGACTCACTAGGAAATAAAACCACAGGCTAAACTGCATATGAAGAAATATTGAATACACATAGCATCTGTTTAATTTATATCTTTGATAAGAAAAAAACCCTTAAAACAATGAATAAATTCAAGGCAATACAATGCATATTCAAAATTGTCTTCTTAAATAAAGGTTTTTCTAACTTATTTATAACAAAAAATTATATTATTGGAAGTGGATGGCAGCATTAGTAAGCAATGGTCTAAGACTGGGCTTGAATGAAATATGTCTACATATATGACATACGATCTCCTTGTAAAGTACAACCAAATTAATTTCCCTTGTTCATTCCACCATTTATTTTCCTCTGGATATATATAGAGCTCCGATTTCATTCCCTCCTTGCCCGCTCATCCATCCCATGTTGACATAAGACCCAGTCTTGTCCTTGAAATGCATATACATTTTGATTAATTGGTTCTGCACATGGACTGTCATTTCAAATTTTGCCTGTATTGATTTGTCGTAGCGGCCGTAATAGCATCTTACACATAAGAGCGTGTGTGAATGATAATCCATCACTTCCCCATCTCATCCCATTCCATATACAACCATCGCGAGCTGCCAGATTATCGTCTCTCTTGTGACCCATATATTTTTGCCTTTTGTACTTACATTATCTGGAATCAGTTTGGACATGTGGCAGAGAGATGCCTTTGTCAAGTTGATGATGCTGATCAGATCCAGTCAACATCTCCCCATTCTGCCTCTGCTGGATGTCTCACTAATAATTACACACATAAAGAAATCACACTTTTCTCCCAAAACACATCTAAATAGTCTCTCAATTCTGATTACACCATTATTACTCCAGTATTCTTCACTAATTTCTGATTTAACAATAGGTGATTCCATGGAATTAGCAGATAATTCAAGCCATACATTTTGACAAAAGCCTATTTACCATTCTTAAAATAGATTTTATGAGTGGAAATATTCATAAAATCAATATTTTTGATACCTTACTTGGTTATACTGACGTCATAACAAGATTTTCGATCGATACTACTTTGAATGTAAATGCCAACTCATATGATTATGTAAACTAGATGTAAATTGCAGAGATGGTCTGTATTTCCCCATACATCATCTTTCATATAACAGAACCAATATTATTTCAGGAACTTTTTTATAGTAGTCCCTAGACTTTGAACGTTTCTCCCAATTACATCTTACTCTTAAATATATCTTAATGATGTTACCATAAATCTGAAATGGGCTTTTTAGGCTATCATTTTTATACAATAAAAATATCTGAGAATACTATCAAAATCAAAATGGCCATAACCAAGCAGCTTATTACTATAATATTTATCATCAAATAAGAATTAGTTCAGATTTTGTCCAGTTAGATTTTCTGGCTTCAATATGTGCAAGTGCTGACAGATTTGGCCAGCATCTTGCGACGGTGGCTCTGATGGCCTTCGGAGGTCCAGCCTCTATATTCTCTCCTCGCATCACTCCCTTAGTTGCATGTGGTTTGCAATTTGGTGCAACAACAATTGGATTATCAGGTCTATCTTGTGTGAAGCCTGTGTACAAAAATGAGTTTGTCTGGGCAGCTCTATTGGAGAATCTAACATAGATTGTGGAGACTATAATGGATTTAATACTCTCTAGTATGGGCAAATGTAATCTGAAATTGTGAGTGTCATTGCTTGAAGGTATCAAACAATTTAATCACCAGAGAAAGCCTCTTCATGCGCGAAGCTTGGCAGGCAGACGGGAGTGATACATCATTCTATTTGTGCATATTTTGTTGCAGTCTATACTGTGCGACGGCCAAACTCTCAGAAAAATACCATACATATTTCCATTATCTTAAAATCTTACTGATACATATTCAACTGAAATAACATTTTCTAACTACTGTCTGTATATAATGAGATTCTGGAGTCCCCATGTCAGTGAGAGTTATGTGTTAAAAATGTGAAAACCAAAAATCTCATATTTTCACTATTATTCCAACATATGTTCAGGAAGTTGAGCTTTATTGATTCATCAAAATTTCATGACAAATAATCCTGGTCAGCCTTAAGTACAAGAATCCCAATGGATTGTCTATATTAAAATATTCATGCATTTTGCTGAGCAGCAGACTACTCTAAAAGAATAAATAACTCAATTACAAAGAAATATTGCCATGCTGGGTTGTTAGCACAAAGACATAAGATTGCCTGGGGGTTTATATTGAGATGGAGAGCTCCCGTATCTGGACATAAACCTGGGGGAATCCAAGCAGACAAGTGAAATACTCCAACATCTTATCACTTGTATGTCTCCCGCCTAGTTTGCCAATAATATATGTTGCAGCTAGGTTGCTCAAATGGTTGTCAAGTTGGGCATAAATCAGTATGCTGCTGTCAGAAAACTTCATTAGCATATGATGCAACCATAGAGCCCTTGATAATCCCAGCTTTGAGGTGACATAACTTTTGCGACACTTTCAGTATTGGTATTCATTCTAATTACCTGCCTTCACAGTTTTAACTTTCACATTTTGAAAAAATCTCTAATTATGTTGCAATTGGTTAACATTCAGGAAATGATTTACTGTATGTTTCTTAGTTGGTTGCATTAAGGACATTTTTTATCTTAATTAAAACTGATATCATATCAGTGATAACACAGAGCAACCCATTTAGCTCAATTGTTACTGAGAGGACGACAGACATGGATCACAGATTTGCCTCTCAACCTAAGCCCCATGACTGGCTCATCAATGATCACCTATTGTGCCACCATGCTAAAAAAATTCAACACAGATATGAAGGTTTGAAAGAGCCTCAAATGCCATGCAGGGCCTGGTGAGATGATAGCTGGGGAGTCTGGGAGCTATCGTCATCGTGATAATTGCTAGACCTGTCGTCCTGATGATGACAATGCCAACTGCCACTGTCAGCAGCAATTAAAATCTTAAGATGGTGATAACCAAGTGTTCAGAAAATTGGCTTTGAAGAAATAATCTGCTGGAGAATGTAAAACAGTATCAAAAGACTGCCATGTTAAGCAGGAATGAGTGGGATAAATATTTTAACATTGCAGATAAGCGAGTCTTTCATCATGTTACCTGGAGAAAATACCAACATATGAATCAATACGTTGGTACGAAGGAAATGGTAGTTAAAGGTCATTGAGAATTCTCAGTGAAGTGTTGGAATGTTTTGATAATGGTGGTGCTGAAACCTTTTTCAAGTTACAGCCACTTCTGTTGGTAATATAAAAAATAAGTTGCAATAAGGACAAAGATTTTTAATATGTGAATGATGATGGGTTACTCTTGAGGATGCATTGATACATGCTTCCACGGAAGCCAGTTTGCATGACCTTGACCCGCTTTGCACCAATGCTCCACTGAGTACTGAACTACTGAGCACACGTCATACACTAATACCCAACCTGAGCTCCTAATCAATTGTCACATCCCTCATCCCAGACCAGCAGCTCTGCAGCATGCGCGCGCAGCATGCAGAACGTACCCGTACCAAGCATGACCTGCTGAGGACAACCTCACTCATCTCATTCTGGACACGGACCTACTCTGCTTCGATTCCCTCAGGTCAAAGTCTCCCCAGCTCTGTTTAATCCAACCGCCAGGGCAAAGGCATGCACCAAACATGTTCTCTCGGCTTATGTAGAATATATTAATACATATTTATTGCCCAGGAGCTTTGTGTTCCTTGTCTGATCTGAATATATACCATATCAGCATGTCTTGAGACCTGTGTCCCAATATAACCATTTTAACCTGTCAGAAATTACATTCACATCCAGACCAGACATCGATGACCTAAAGCCAAGCTATATAAGGCAGGCAAGGCAGTAAACCTGACCAGAATGGACGGAAAGGGAGGTTCATATTGCAGAGCACATGTCAACATGGACATTCAAATTGCCTGCCAGGGCATCACAAGTCCCCACTGAATAAGGGCATATGAGGCCATCCTGAAAAGGTCATATTGGCAGAGATGGGCTTTTTGTATGTTGACCTATATAAAAGTTATTCTGAGACTAAAAACATGTTGACGCAGAAACTTTATGTGCTGTAATTGTTAAAACTTTATTTGATTGGATTAACTGAAATACAGCTATATGTTCAATGTGAACAACACATTTCTTCTCTCCATGAGAAACAATGAAAACACCTCATTTAGCCTTTGAATTTGATATTTAATTTTGCAGTGAAACAAGGACTTAAATAATTCTGATTCATGAAACACCAAGGTGACAGAATTTAAAATCTGGAAAATCCTGGACATATTTTGTAAAATACCACCATATTGAAAAAATCCAAATTAGATATTTCTGTTTTGATTATTTACCCTCAATAAATGTGAGCTCTATTTGTAGGTTATGTTAAGGAGAAGATGATGTTGAGGCTGCTGTCCATGCAGCAGGTATGTGACATGCAGCACATGACATGTAAGTGTGAGTCCACTCACGATGTGAATATTGCCTCCCCAAGCAGATGCTTAAAAAGGCAGGAACATGATGTGTTTTTCTATTAGAGAATATACCTGACTTTTGAGGTGAAATGCTGGAGTAAGGAACTGTCATGGGAGATTACAGAGTTGAATAGAACAGAGCAGCGAATGCATTCATATTGTGTTAGCATCAGAATCATTTGTGATGGCAGTAGCCAAGCTGTGAAAGTCCTCAAACTATGGTTGCTCTAAGTTGGTTGGATATTGCAGCAAAATTTCTCAAGGGCACCTGCTGGAAAATGGCACCTGGAGATTGATAGACCTGGCTATGCACTGACATTTTCTATGTTTGCAAAAAAAATCAATTAAATTCTGTATGTTCTGATGTGCCTATCAATCAATTGGACTCCAGTATGAAGATTTAATCTTTCTTCATTTTTGGGTATAAAGTAATTATTTGTTGTATTTTCTATGTTTGCAAAAAAACAGTAAAATTCTATGTGTTCTGACATTCATATTGTTCAAATTGAACCCCAGTATGAAATTTCATTTTTTTAAGTAAAAAGTAATAATTTTTTTATATATATTTGAAAAAATAAATCTATTCTGAATATTCTGAAGTGCATATCTCTCAAGTAGAACCCTGATATGCAGATTTCATCTGCAGCATGAAAGAATGAACTTGTCCCAATTGCAACCGGGATTTGAACCTGGACATTCAGCATAGGAGACGAACATCTTAACCACTAAGCTGCATATCACCCCGTGGCAGCACTGTATAAACTTTATGGTGACATCACTGTATAAAGTTCATAAACAGGAACGTCCTGTTCAAGATATTTTTCTGCCTTCATTATTTTAGACTAACTTGAAGTAAACTTTGAAAGATATAGATGTAAGGTGAGACTAAGAATTTAATTCTTGAAAACACACTGCCACATGATGAATGTTGGTATTTCTGTACATTTGATAGTATAATATATCATTGCCATAAAGGGATATTCAGATGTGGCACTACTGATGTATGGTACAATTCAGATATGGGTGGTAGCCTTTCCCCCAGACTTCTGTCACCATGGTAATAAATAAAGCAAAAGCAATAAAGGGCAATGACCATTAGTGATCAAACACAACCATTTACAGAGCGATCCAGTCATGCAACCATATATACTGGCTCAAATAGGGATACTGGACAAATATCCCTTTCCAACAGAATATCAGCTCACTGAGTTTTCTATACATTGAAATTTTCATTGAAGCAAGGGCAAGAGAAGTGGGCGTAAGTGTTGAGGAAAATGCCATTCATTTCAATAGTTCATCTTGTTATCTGCTATTGCCATTGTCAAGGGCTACTATATTTCAAAGCATGTACAATTTGAGGAAGGTGCTGCCTCCCCAATAATAGCCATCTGTTATAAAGGTCAGCAGACAAAATGGCCACAACAGTGTATGGCATTTATATAAAAACAGCCTACGGAAGTGTGGGCTGGGAGAGAAAGGACCGATTACCATCCAAGACTTCAAAGTAGCCTCACTCCTTGTCTGCCACAGTCACACCAAAATCAGCATCACATCACTTTCCATATGGACATGATTCCCTCAAGAGAAAGTACCAAACATTGATAGGAAAGTTCTTGGTATGGAACCAGTGTGATGGGATTGAACAGTTGAATGGACCATAGTGGCATAACCATTCACACATAGTGTGGTCAAAATCATTAGTGACACTGACAGGGAATCTATGAATATCTGAAAACATGGTGGTGAAAACAAGGCTCAAAATCGCTTAAGGGCCTAAAATGTTATGGATACTCTCCCAGTGCTTATATTACATTTATATATTAATGCTAATAAAAGCAATTTATGCATGTTGTTTTGTTTCCCTTTTTGCAGACGCAAGCATTTGCCAGCATATGTGGTCCCTGGTTTAACCACATAGAAGTAGAATAGCAGACAATATTTGATGTATTATCTGTTCATATTAATGCAATTTATTGCAGCAGCATAGCCAGTGCTACTTTCTGCCAGCTATCCACCTAAGGTGTCAATAACAAATGCCCTTAACAACCTTTGTGTGAAATACATATCTGACAGGGAAGTGGCTATGATTGGCAGGCATGAAAGCAGCATAACTAGCCACCGCTTTGGGGACACGGCATGATGGCAGGGAACGAGCCATGAGTGCCAAGCAACAGCTACACACCGAGATGGTGACCACAAAGTCCGACCAAGCACAATTATCATGTAGAAGTAAGAAGTGTTTCCCTAATTGTATATATGCGAGTGGGCGGCTGCTCCAGGGTTAACATATATATGTATATATTGCAGGCTCATTGTCAACTAATTGTCAACTAAGATATGGAAGATGATCTGCATGTACTTGTCAAATAGGCGTTTCCTTGATTACAACACAGCTATAAGGATGTGTCACATGTGATCTGACAACAGAATTGCACCATTTTCTTAATTGAAATGTAATGGAAATTGCATAAGGCCCATGCACCCAAGCAGATATGCCTGCATGCATTTATGTTTTAAATCTAAGATGTATAGGTAAAACAGTGTGCTAATGTTGCTTTTATATAATATGTCTTCCATTTGACCTTTTACAGTAATATCTCCCCATCCTTGACATAAGAATCTCTGCCTACACACAGGCATATCAGCCTATAATTTACCTGTGTTTCACAGCATAGAATGGTTCATTTATACAAATGATATGACGTTTGACATTCAGAATCCTACTGATGACAATAATGACCTTATATCCAGTTACTTCATTATTATTGCCCTGGAAGTCCAACAGGTAGTCCCTCGTATAATCAAATCACATCATTAAAGCTTTCATGATATCAGATTTTCAAGCCCCTTTTCCTTACATAACAGAAATGTTCTCTGTAAAATTGCCTGTGAACTCTGTGATTCCATGAAAGCTTTAATAATACCCACACTCAATTTTGTCTTCCTTTTCAGAGCAATAACAATGCCTAGGAAATAAGGCTTATGAAACATCAAATTCATGTTATAAATGTTTTGATTTATTTCTATACTAGTACAAAGGCTAACCATTTTTCTCATCCAAAGGTCTGTGAAAATATAAAGAACTTTATTATCTTAAATTGTAAAGTTTGAAAGAATTCAAATGATAATGATAATTTTGGTTTGGAGCGTGCTTCTTTTCGACATTACTTTTCCTTTTTGCCTGTTCTCAATGTATATTTTTTTCGTTGTGCACCAAGCTAAAAGGGCATGATCTTTTTATTGATAATGAACAGCTCACAAATTAAAATGTTAATTGTGCCTTTTCTTGCACTCTGAATAAATAAATCCATGTAAGCCATAATCCATCTTCGCTGGACCAGAATGCAATGTTCTGTTCTCCATATCCTCTTAAATGCAGCACATAATTTCACATTTTAATTGATTTAATCACTGAATTTTGATATTTAAAATAGCAACATTAGTAACACAAGAATAACATTCAGTACTTTGCTATTGTTTTAAAGTACACGTAATATGATATAATGCTGAGAAGTAGTAAAGTTCTTATTATCTAAATTTATCATCTGATCAAAATGTGATTTTAGCCAATGGTTTTGATGTAAATCCTCTATCATTATAAAGAAGAAGTAAAAGAAAGGATACAACACTTAATAATTACAAAGCGTGTGAGATACCTCGACTTCCTGGTTCTATGCAGTGGTCTAATTTCTTTTATCAGTGAGGTAGCCTAAGGCACACAGACAAAACTACATAGAAAATATAAAAAAAACTCCATGGTAAAAATTAATCACTCTTATGATATATACATTCTACTACTGTTGCTGCTGTAGAAAAACATTCTCATGGACTTAACAGATGGAGTGACTGTGAAATGTCTATTCATTGAATAACAAAATATCTGAAAAGATTTCTATATCTAACTTAAGAAACACACACAAATACCTATATCTATAGCTGTATCTATATATATATATATATAGAGACAAGGTTATATAATGCCTGTGACACATACTGGTTGTGAAGATAGTGTTTATGAGAGACAAAAGGCATGGATGACACAGTGACCGAGTGCCAGGACAAACATGGCCATAATGTCTGCAGGTAATGCCGCCTCAACATCAAAGCACTCATTATTAGCTTACCTGGCAGGTGGGAGCTGCTGATACAGGTGCTCACACCGCTTCTGTGTAACCTAGCCTAAATGATCATCACAGCCCTGCTAAGTCATAACACCACGTGCCTCTGCTCAGATAGACTTACAAATATATATATATATATACATCACATGTTAGCTTTAACTGGCACTGTGCCAGCAGTAACATGTCTCCACCCAATTTTCCATTTAAAAAATCCCCCCCCTAAACAATATAAGATTAATAAATATAAATCTTTCCCATGTGCTTATATTCATTATCATCTCAATATCCTCCTGTCCTTGGATTTGGAAAATATATGCTCAATAATAATTTTGTATGTGTTAAACCTTTTGTCTTCTGGTTGATGTGATATATCCATGTGGAAGAAAATGTTTCAGGATCAAAAGCAATTTTATTTTTTAAAGGAGTGACATTTCATAGTGTTGCAAACATCCTGGTGGGTGAAAATGAAATCTCTAACAGAAAGTTATCATACACAAAATTCCAATTTCAGACCATCTTCTTCAAAGAGAGTGACAATATTCTTTTGTGTGACAACTGCACAGGTCTTCTTGTACTTTAATGAACTCTTTCAAATAAATCTAAATGTCATGTATTCTGGGCATGATAGATGCATGTTAAATGGCATCCAGCTATAAATACAGATGGGTATCTAAATGAGGCAACAGGAAGGCTGTGAGATCCACTCACACCCAGACAGTGCCATCTCTGCAATCCAACCACAAAATCAATCATTAAATCTCTCTCAAGTAAAATAAGCAACATTTCTACCTGATCTGAAATAACGCCAATCAATGTAAATGGAATATTCCAATTTTAGAATGCATGATTAGTTGTTATCAATGAAATACTCGATCTTTTCAGGGTCAAGTAAACTGTTTTTAGTGATATACATGTTTCCCTTTTAGAATGACACTACAATGTGCGATACCCATTAGGACGAGGCTGATTCTAAATGCAGGCAGAGACGTATTTCCTGGTGTTCACCTATTCATCAATCACACTTCTATGGTAACCAATGTACTCCTACCAACCCCATCTCTTCACATCCAATGCCTGTTCACACTCTGCCCAACAATTTATTTTCGTATAATAACCTACAATATTATTTGATTTTTAAGTCTCTTAAAGTGTATGTGATATAAGTGAGTCAAGAAATATGTATGAATTCTTAATATACATTCATGCCAATATTTCACCCACATAGACCTTTTTATCTGTGAAACCTTTATGCATCTTGAGAACTCTCACCATAATCTTGTTTTGTATTTGAATCCTTCATAGAATCTACCGATTCCTAATCCTAAAAATCTCTCAATTTCTAACCTTAGGACTCCTTTATCTTCCAAATCATCAGATTTCAGCTTCATCATATTCTACTAAATGAATTAAAACTTCCATAAAACCACCAAAACACCTTTGCATTTTATGTTAAGATTTTACCTGTAAACAGCATATGTATAAGTCAAACTTTCATTTTGCAAATATGAAATTGTTATCCCTTTCTTCTTTGCTTTCATTCTTATCCTTTGTTGGATGCAACGAAGATGAAAGTAAATCTTTATCCATATGAGAGTAATATACCTTTCATCCCATGAAAGAAGATAGATTTTACCTTCATCCAGCCATACACTTGAGATTACACTGCATATTACCTGGAGATCTAGGCAAGCTCTGGACATATTTTATACAAACTACTTTGCACCGTCTCTATTTTATTACTTTTTTTTCTGTTAAAAGCAATTTCAATATATACATATATATTATCTTTAAAGCTACTGATCTTTGACTTATTGTCTTTATAGCCCACAGTTATCATGTTAACAATTCATAATTGGCAATCAGTACTATTACGAGAAGAGACCACAATAATATATCAATATTTGAGCAATTAAAATATGACTGCGTCTTTTGCAGGGCAAACTTCCATTATTCATTCAAGAACTCTCCTGTGACCTATATTTGGCGGGGCTGACGAACACTTCTGCTAGGTTTGGTGGGGTGGAAAATCGTGATCCAGGAGATTCAGTGAGCGGTATAGTGCTGAAAAGAATTTCACCGGAAGAGTGATGCAGTTCTCATCTGTCACAGACATGCAATTTGCCTACGTGTGATGATATGCAACTACCACTTACTGCAAAATGGCTTCAAGCATCTCCTGCATATTTTGGAATTTATCTCCCTCAGTAAATGTGATGTAATTGTATCTCTATACATTCTCCAAGAACTGGTAGGCATTACAGAAATTACCCCCTTCTGTAAGACATTTCTGCAGGTAATGCTGTGTAATTCAAGCACATGACTGAATCGCAAAAATGGAGATTCCTCTAAAAGCTTACATATTTCATGCCTCAAAGCAATTAAACTAAATCTGAATTCCCTATCACCCAATACCTAAAATTCCGATATGGCAATGGGGCAAATGGGTTGTTTATGTACACAGTGTTTTCTGTAAATATATGGAGACGATGTGGGTAAGGAGGAAAAACAGGAAGAAAGAATACTGATGTTACCTTTTATAGGAAGAGACCGTGGCAGTGGTCCTCCGTGGATGGGGTAATGTAAGCCCGATAATGTAACAATGTGACTTCGGTCAGATGTGTAGCTATCCCGCAGATCCAGAGTACTAGGACTAGGCGAGACACGGAAAAGAGATGATATCCGGTAAAAATGTCCTCTCGGGTCGGCAGTAGTGGGGAGAATTTCAGCGGGCCACCATGATGGAGAAGGGGAGTCTAGTACAAGAATGGCATCGGCATCTACGCTTGACTAGGCAGTGTAGATTGACAGTGGTTGCTGGCAGCACCACAGGGGGTGGGTGGGAGTCAGCAGCAGCAGCGGCAAGCAAGGGAATGGGTCACACATAATGAGCACACTGATCAATACTCAGATTCAGGCTCAGGCCCAACTATGAATGCTAATGAGATGCATTTTCATTGAGTGGAGTTATGTAGCTTTGCTGCTGGGTGTGTTGGTGTGAGAGAGAGAGGGGGATGTCAGTGCACACACCATGGCCTGAGTGGGGCATGCTGGACGGTGCCACACCCACATCGGCCCAGCTGAGCACAGCCATCGGGACCAGCTGCACATTGCCATTTGGGCCAGCTTCTGGGCTTCAAAATACCCATATCTCTGTCTGGTCTAGGGCCTATGCTGTCTGGAAGCCAAATCACACTGCACTAGTTATATATATATATATACACATTTGTCTATCTGTTTTTGGTTTGGCATTTATTGCTTATGGGTAAAGGTCTATATGTCAATTCTGTCTGAGCCGATATCTCACTATGCAGTCATCCAAACTTAGACATATCCATATCATATCCCGATAGCCACACAGACGTGTCTGGCAGTGCCACGATTACACAATTTATGACCCTCTCCGTGCCTTTTAAGATATAGCTGACACTCTAACAAAACACGGTGGGCAATCCATCGTGGGTGGATTCTATGGGTGGGACAAGCAGCTAATTGCAGGATTAGGTCTGGGTGGTGTGGCAGGGCAGGTAGCCACTCGTGATGCCCTTGTCTCACCATGGCTGATACACTGCTCCATATGCAAACTCAATCTTGCAGTTCTAATACTGTTTCAAGCCATTTCCTGTATCTTTCTGCCCAGGATGCCTATGCATATTGTATTTTTACATCTTTTTGAATAACATGTTCATACTTTAAATAAACAAAATTATAAATGTATCCTGAATAAAGAGAAAGATGGATTTTATGTGTCTGAGACCTTTTTTTGAGTTTATCTACTAGTATTCATCAATGGCTGTAAGCTTCTTATAAAAGCAGACCATGTTATAGCTACAGATTAAATGTATGTTCTAATATAGCTCGGAAGTGATAAAGGTTTAAACCCTTTACACACAACTATATTGTACTCACAGTTCTCAAAAGAAATCAAACTGATGTGTTTATAAATGGTTTGACACCCTCAGTTTCATACAAAGTTTCTACACTGTTCTTGCCCAAATTATGGAAATTAAAGTCCATACATTTAAAATATTCTGTTTTATAACAGTTTTCACTCAAATGATAAATGTTTAATATAAATAATTTCATTTGATTAGTAGTTTTTACAATCATTTCAACACAATCTAGGCTATATCAGATGCATGTACTTCTGGTCTGATCTGTTTGTATAGTCACATGGAAGTCTGTCACTGGGCCACCATGCCCTACTCTGGAGTTGGTATCTTTCTTTAACATTATTACATAGGTATGATAACACAAACCATGGCCTATTCACAAAGATATTACATGACAACTGAGATAAAGTTTTATTAGGGTAAATCCAATAACTGCAGAGTTTTCCATGGAAAAGCAAAAGAATCAGCAACTTTATATCATCAAATTACACCTATAATACTTGTGTGCCATCATTGCATGTCAATAAATATCACAAAATCTCTAATGTATACCACAATACTATATATATACACAAACAAAACAATATAACTAAGGCCACTCCCTGAGGCAAAGAAACAGCACTCTCACTCCCAGTAGTTCTAAAACAATGATGAATATACCTTGTAAGAGCTGACTCAAAAAATTGACAATTCTTTATTTATGACATTCCAAAGCAGCTCCTGCTAAAATACATGTTCACCTTAAGTATAGCTGGATGTCAAAACTTGTCACACATTGACAGCTCTCTCTGTTCTAAGCATTTTAATTTCATTCATTAAGCCAGCATATTTCATAGAGAAACTTCATTTATGCCCAAAAGGCTTGCTTATTATGTTTTTATGCATAATATCTCATTGGTGGACCCAAGGATTGCTTAAGGAAGGCCAAGTAGAGCAGCACACTGTCTACTATCAGCATACACATCCACACACTTCACCAAGTCCTCCCTATGGATCATTAATCATGGAATAGCTGACATCATCCCATTAAACAAAACAATCTATTCATTCAAATGTCATCTAAAATATAAATTAATGACATATCATGATCATCAATATTTTGAATCCACTAATATAACTGTCTTGACTTCATTGCAAATACATGAATTTGATGTGATAATGTTAAAATTTCATATTTAAGTGTGACATCAACTTGCTGTCCACTACATTTGGGGTCAAGTAAATATAAATCCCTTAATAACCACAGCATCGGTCTAAAACTTCATTTGAAAGTGAGACACAAATAGCAAAGCTTTTAGGGTAAAAAGGTAAACATTTTAAATGTAGATAGGAAAAATCATCTTTTTTGATATAACCAATGAACATAATCCGAGCAAAGTAAAGTGAGGCCATAAGTGGGATATCATGACATATTATTCCCTTTGGAGAGAATATCAAACAATGACAGGAAAGTCTGTGGTATAGAATCAGTGTGAGGGATTAAAAAAAAGGAATTGGGCGAAAGTATTCACACCTATTGTGTTACGATCAAAAGTCATTTGTGACAGTGCTAGCCAAGCTGTAAAAGCATTAAAACATGGCTGCTGTTAGATGGTTGAAAAATAGCTAAAATAAATCTCTTAACATATAGTGAGTTTGTTAAATTCTAATGTTGATGTCAATTGATGTCAAAATGAGTAATTGGACTTATTATACTCATCAATCTCTTTTGGATTATATAAGCTTAAAATTTACTTCTCTCAAATTAAATTCCCTCTTTTTATTCAAAAACGTATTTGTTTCTAACAATTATAAGTAGTATTTCCACTTTTAAATAAAGCAAAAAAAACATGACTGCTAAAATCACTTAATTCCCTATATTTCAATGCTAGAACAGGGTACGTTTTCCTGGGAATAAGCAAAAACTGATTTCATAATATATTTTAGTAAATGACATAATTGGTACTTCAATGCAATCAGCATTATGTATCTATATAAATGACCAAGATAAAGCAATAAAAAAGGCATATGGTGGCGTACGGACACTTGGAGAACTGTGTAATTTGCCATATTGCATGTGAACAGTTCTGTGCAGTAACACAGTTTGAAACCAAAAAAAGTGGCATTGATGATAACATATGAAACTTTGATACTAGAGGTGCTTCTTTACTGGTTTTTAACTCAGAGTTACATCATCTCAATCTCAAAAACTAAATTTGACTTAACTTCCAGGCATTAACAAGCTTACACAACATTTGATAGTTGTTAATTCTTCCTTAGATTACGGGGACACTTTTTGAGCTATTAAACCTCAAAGAAGAGGGTCCAGTCTTTCAGATCTGTAATCGGACAAATAAATGACCACACTGTGATTGGCTCAGATGATTAACTACAGATGAGCTCTTCAGATAAAGGAATGGTCTATATATGGTACATTGAAAGCATTGAACTCACTACTCACAGATTTCATTTATTTATAGCCCTTCAGTGTCCCTCTCCATCCCTAAACAATTCATTACCTTGACTGAGGGCTGGTGAAGGTTGACTGTGATTAAAAATATCTGATATCTTCCTCCTTCCTCATGGCTCATCCTACAGCAGTAGATACTAAGTCAGCCCATATCTGACCTCTCCCCATGGATCATCCTACAGCAGTAGATACTAAGTCAGCCCATATCTGACCTCTCCCCATGGATCATCCTACAGCAGTAGATACTAAGCCAGCCCATATCTGACCTCTCCCCCATGACTCATGCTACAGCAGTAGATACTAAGCCAGCCCATATCTGACCTCTCCCCATGGCTCATGCTACAGCAGTAGATACTAAGCCAGCCCATATCTGCCCTCTCCCCATGGCTCATCCTACAGCAGTAGATACTAAGCCAGCCCATATCTGACCTCTCCCCCATGACTCATGCTACAGCAGTAGATACTAAGCCAGCCCATATCTGCCCTCTCCCCATGGCTCATGCTACAGCAGTAGATACTAAGCCAGCCCATATCTGCCCTCTCCCCATGGCTCATGCTACAGCAGTAGATACTAAGCCAGCCCATATCTGCCCTCTCCCCCGTGGCTCATCCTACAGCAGTAGATACTAAGCCAGCCCATATCTGCCCTCTCCCCCATGGCTCATGCTACAGCAGTAGATACTAAGCCAGTCCATATCTGCCCTCTCCCCCATGGCTCATGCTACAGCAGTAGATACTAAGCCAGCCCATATCTGACCTCTCCCCCATGACTCATGCTACAGCAGTAGATACTAAGCCAGCCCATATCTGCCCTCTCCCCATGGATCATCCTACAGCAGTAGATACTAAGCCAGCCCATATCTGTCCTCTCCCCATGGCTCATGCTACAGCAGTAGATACTAAGCCAGTCCATATCTGACCTCTCCCCATGGCTCATGCTACAGCAGTAGATACTAAGCCAGCCCATATCTGCCCTCTCCCCCATGACTCATGCTACAGCAGTAGATACTAAGCCAGCCCATATCTGACCTCTCCCCATGGCTCATCCTACAGCAGTAGATACTAAGCCAGCCCATATCTGTCCTCTCCCCATGGATCATCCTACAGCAGTAGATACTAAGCCAGTCCATATCTGACCTCTCCCCATGACTCATGCTACAGCAGTAGATACTAAGCCAGCCCATATCTGCCCTCTCCCCCATGACTCATGCTACAGCAGTAGATACTAAGCCAGCCCATATCTGACCTCTCCCCATGGCTCATCCTACAGCAGTAGATACTAAGTCAGCCCATATCTGACCTCTCCTCATGGCTCATCTTACAGCAGTAGATACTAAGCCAGCCCATATCTGACCTCTCCTCATGACTTACGCTACAGCAGTAGATACTAAGCCAGTCCATATCTGACCTCTCCCCCATGGCTCATGCTACAGCAGTAGATACTAACCCAGCCCATATCTGACCTCTCCCCATGGCTCATCCTACAGCAGTAGATACAAAGCCAGCCCATATCTGTCCTCTCCCCCATGACTCATGCTACAGCAGTAGATACTAAGCCAGCCCATATCTGCCCTCTCCCCCATGACTCATGCTACAGCAGTAGATACTAAGCCAGCCCATATCTGACCTCTCCTCATGGCTCATGTTACAGCAGTAGATACTAAGCCAGTCCATATCTGTCCTCTCCCCCATGACTCACGCTACAGCAGTAGATACTAAGCCAGCCCATATCTGACCTCTCCCCCATGACTCATGCTACAGCAGTAGATACTAACCCAGCCCATATCTGTCCTCTCCCCCATGACTCATGCTACAGCAGTAGATACTAAGCCAGTCCATATCTGTCCTCTCCCCCATGGCTCATCCTACAGCAGTAGATACTAAGCCAGCCCATATCTGTCCTCTCCCCATGGCTCATCTTACAGCAGTAGATACAAAGCCAGCCCATATATGTCCTCTCCCCATGGCTCATCTTACAGCAGTAGATACAAAGCCAGCCCATATATGTCCTCTCCCCATGGCTCATCTTACAGCAGTAGACATTAAGCCAGCCCATATCTGCCCATTTCTTCTTTTACAACTACAGCTGAAATATTCATTTATATTTACAAATACATGAAGGACTGATGTCGCACTCTCCCTTATTGTATTGGAAAGATTCTCTGAAGTTCATTTTACCTTTAACATGATAGAAGGTCATGACGCATGTAGGCTAATGAGCTTCTAATTGCTTCATGGTATATCTATCATCTTATGACAACTTATAGACATAATGATTACCTTGAAGCAGACATTTAATTACGACTGAAAAGGAAATTCTAGTCCACACTTCCTCATTACATCATATAATACTAATAGTGGAAATTATTCATTTCATGCTTTGGCTATTTGATACCATTTCATGCTTCATCATGTTTGAATTAACTGCAAATTTTACTTCTAGCATAAAGATTTGCTGATTTTCTAAAGCACAGAGAAAAAGTGCATTCAAATTTGATCGATAAGTTATATTTACTGCCAGTAACTTCTATTAACGTTAAAATTTCCAGTCCAGCCTGATGTTCAGATATTTAAATTTATAGATTTAGTATTGATTTATATTACACTTTCAGAATAACTACTCAGTTCTAATCTCATGCATAATGAGTATATTAAAAACTCTGATTTCAACTGTTTTGACCTTCTAAATTGGTAACAGAGGCTGTGTTCGTGTACATCTGTGCAAATTGCATAATGCAATTAATAGCCTCACAGAAATTCAGATATGTATGAGTGATATGAGATATATTTTTGCAGGGTTAATTTATAACTGATAAAATGGTATTCACATTCATATTTGACCATGGTAACCTCCTTTATTTACTGGTAACCTCCTTTATTTCATAATTGTACTGTTATAATTTTCTTTGTTAGTTGAACTTATGTAATTATGAAATATTGGAAATAAACCTCATATCATATCACCATGTATACTGTTGTATTGAAGTATGACAAATATAATGATTTGGAATAAATTAGATAACCTTGAAGATAAGAGCTCCTGTCTTGAGAATGTGAGAGCTATTAACTTTGACCTTCAGTAATTATGAATGGAGGCGTGCTGTCATAAGACTGGAGGAGACATTATAGATGCCACCTGAGGCATTGTTAGGATATTGCCATACCTGACAGCAGCCAAATAAATATTCTGAAGTTAAAGTCACTGTTAATAAACATGCATAAAAAATAAAAGATTTGGAATATGCATTTTTCTTTGTCAATACATTATCTTATTGAAGTAAACATTACCTAATTTAATTCATTTTGAGTGTATGTTTTTAAGTTTTTATTAAACAACTATTCCTTCTTTTTCAAAAAAAAATCATGGTGCATTGTGAAACTGAAATAAAACTTTGCTTAGTTTCATTTGTTAAAATATGTGTGATCAATTTTCCAATGTTCTAAAGTTGGTAACTATGATAGGATCAAGAGATTTCAAATTCATTGTTTAAACAATGGGTTCCCAAGATGCCATACCTCATACAATGGATGTCTCCATATATAAGTACTCTAAGCTTTGCCATATTTCAAATACTTCTTGATCTGTACATTCAATGTCATTTCCACATGCTTAAGACTTAGCCAGAGCAACATTTGCTTTTTTTTATTAATTACCAAGAATAGACATGTTCAGTAATCACAAAAAACATGTGAGGGATTAAATTCAATAAAACTTACTCCAACTTTTAACACAAGAATGAGCCCTAGTTTGAAAGTTGGATAAAACAATTTGCCTTGCTTTGCTTTGTATTGTAATTGGCAATGATTTGAATCTATAATCCAATGTTTTATATTTAATTAAGCATTTCTAGTACACAATAAAAATACTACATTATCAGTGAGAAAAAGGAAATGTTTCAATTGCATAATTCTATTTATTCCCTGTTCAAAATTGGGGTATTATTGATTAGTTCAGAGCCACCAAATAGATGGAAATATAGCTCTCTCATGAGGCAGAGCTGAAAATGCTGTCCAGAAAAAAAAGTTCTGAGATGCGATGGAGATACTGATGCAGTAGTGCCATCTAGTGTGATATACCTGTTGCTGGTTATTCTTCATTTGGATTGGGTATCGCATACAGGCCACATATATCCCCCTGGTGGTTCAAGTGTTGAAAGAATGGGAGAGACACCTTGTGGTGATTTTATCAAGATAAGGCTTTCACACCAATACTTATTTCATTCAATCCTATTTCCTAATTCTAATTAGATCATATATCTAATGTTACTATTACATGTTAAACATTTGCATAAAAGGCTTGTTTAAAGTCACTTTCACTCAAAAGATATTACTTTGAGACACCATCACTTTGCAAGTTTGACTGGCCAGAGGGTTTGTGTACTGTTGTGATATTGTGAATGAGCAATGAGACAAGAGTCTTGTTGGTATGAGGCATTAGTATTTTACTGTCTGCAGTTGCAGGTCATCAATTATAGCCTTGCATAGTGAGCAAAATGTAATCCTTCAATGTAATTTGAGGATTCTCAAACAGACTGAAAATGACTTAGAACTGATTTTATTTGTTTACTGTGTCATTGATAAAATGGCATCATTATTGTTATAATTAAATATGAAGTCATCATGATATCACAACTGCATATAAATAGATGAAATTCACTCTTTTATGATGATGAATAGCCTATGATGAAATTCAATACTAATTCAAAAGTATATTTCTGTAGACAGAAACGATGACTTGACAGGTGCAATAATTTATATTGAGTTGGGCATTACTTGATTATTAACTAACCCAGAAATTGATACACCTCCCTGCTGCCAAATTTCTTACACACTCACGTCTCTGAGGTTCTCACTTGGAGAAGTCGACAGCACAATCTGCACCTAGTCGTCAAATCTAAAACCTTATATCTGTCACCTGCCAAGCTGAGATATCTGGGGATTCAGCAGAAATTGGAGGAGTTATGTCAGAAGATCAGGCAGCAAGAAAGTCATAATTGCTGTAGCAGCAATGAATGTGAAAAATGCATCTGTTATGTCTCCATGTTATGTTTGTTGCGTCTTCATGTTATGTTTGTAAATACTGACGGGTCAATTAAGACATTAAATAAAGGTCTTATCAAATTTTATAGAATGGAAATTATAACATTATTGAATACATCAGTGAATACAACAGAAATCTTCCTTGCTATTTCCTTTAAAGTACTACCGGTATATGTTTTATTTGTGCAATGTCTCTGAGGCATCTTAAAACTGGTAACTTGACAAGATTCAGGATGAATTGTGTACATTACATGGTCAATTTCAGCCCGGCTCTTATCAAGACATGCAAGCGGCTGCTTCACTTGTGATTGGCCCAGTGGCAAACAGCATTGCCTCCGCAAGAATCCTTAAAAATAACAGACACAGCAAATGACCCCCACGGACCAATTGGATGCAATTTGTCTCATCTGTGAGGTTCCCAACTGGACATTAGGAAGTGGCTGAACTGTCAGCCATAACCATCCAATTGCAAAACCAGAAAATAGCCAGCATGTAATGTTTGTATGTCCTCAAAATCTATCTAATGAAAAGTTTCAGGAGCAGTAGCAACATTCTTAAAACATTATCAATATCGTGCTACAAATGCTTCTGTAATTTGTCAAACAATAACATCTGGAAATATAAGAATCAGCAATGATAAAGATTTTTATGTGCTTGATGATTCAGAATATATCTGAATCAGAAAACAGAGGAATAATTAATCACCCTAAAATTTTCTCATGTTTTCAAATTTGGATAATGACATAATGAAATGTAAATTGGCTGTTAAGAAATCCAACAATCATTGGATTGGGAATGTAATTTTGTTTGTTTGCCTGTTAAAAATGGGTTGTCAAAACTGACATTTCTCACAGTTGGTGCCTAAGTTTAGACATAATTTGGTATGTTTTTCGATGTGCTATGTTACTTTGCATTCACTATTTTACAAGGAAATTGCAAATCAGTATAGCAATATACAGTGATTGGTTATTCAACATAGTCTTACGAAAAATGCCCTTTAATAGCCTGATAACATCGTCACATTTAGCTTTTAATTCTCATTTAGCTCTTAATTGTTTCAAAAGTTACCTAAACATTTTCTTTTAGCAATATATCTGAACAGATAAGTATAAAATAAAGACATGAGTTTGCGCAGTTCAGACTCTTGAGATCTTTTCACCTGAACCAACTTGAGAGATCTGTTAACCTGAACACTCACATGTTCTAGCCTAAACTGCTACCTCAGCATTGATTTGTCAGATTTGACTCCACATTCCACATCTTCCACTCCTGTCCACCTAAAATCACATGTAATGACACTCCAATCATCACTATTGTTTGTTTTTGTGCAAGTGCCACCAAAAATTCTTTACATAGATATGTGTACGGGTAGACCGGGGGTGAGGCAAGATTCTCCACAAAATGATAGCATCAACAAGGCATGATGATCTGTTTGGCAGGATAGTGAATGACAACAAAGGTCATTACAATACAGTGCAATGTCTATGATCGTGGGTTATTGGCCCGGGGTTATTGGATCAACCTATGGAAGAAGCCAAAGCATAAAATTATAGACTTTTTTATATGCGATAGTTGACTTGATATCATTATGCTTCTATGTTAACAGATGCAATTTCAAATTTGCTGACCATTCAAACCAAACATAAAAAATATCACAACAAGCAGAAAGTAAAAAGGAAACGTGATTGCTCATGTCATTTCTCAAGTTAAGAAAGGGACATTTATATGTAATTCTGTCCAACCAATTTCTCATGTGGACATTCCTATGAAATAAAGTGCATACTTATAATAATATAGTAATAACCATTCTCAAATAACCATATCAGATAGCAAATGGAAACAAAACATAATGAAATCATACTTATATTTTCATCCATCACATGTATCTGATGGCTGAGACAGATCTCTGTATTTGTGCAACTTCTATGTTTTATTGTAACTTATCTAATTACTCTATATTAAAGGGATTAAGGAATGATTTTGAAAAAAAATGGCATAAGTATCATAAATGAACGATAAAGATATTTGCCTTTCATATCTAAATATTGTTTTGGTTGATGCACTCCAGTAAATGTATGTAGAACCTATTTGAACAGGAATCTAATTTATAGCCCCCTTTTGAAAGCACACTTCTTTCTTGGCGTCATTTTTATATGGAGTGTGATCATAGAGGCACTGAAAGGTAAAATGATGTCATAAAAGTATGGCAATATGCTTATGACGTCATAAAATGTATTGTCCTTTAGATAGTGCCAGATACCCAGCTTTACTAGGCCTCTTCAATATAGGCCTAGCGATGACGTGACCAAATGTCATACTATTTGGGTGCTCATGAATATTAATTAGCTAGAGATTCGAGTTACGTCATCGTATCGTGCACGTGCTGTCCTACTGAAAGACTGTAATTACGTAATCGCATCGTGCATGTGCAGTTGGATACATTCAATTTGAACATATCTCATTGCATAATCGGAGAGGGTGTTATATACTGAGCCCGATGCAAAGGAGAGTAAGTGCCAGAATGACGTCAAACAATGTTACCCTACTTTGAGCATCATCTGAGGCCAAACAAAGTTCACGCTACCCGTGTTTACCCGTCACGTGCAGCTTATAGCTGAGACAGATCTTTCCTGGAAGTGCAACTTTTATTGCATATAGCAACTTATCTTTTTAATCTATCATAATTTCAATTCGTCATGATGTTCATATGTGGCCAAGCTTTCAATACACCAAATTGTAGAATTGATGTTTAATCCCTTTAAACTTCAAGATGCCATAATGTTTGCATGTAGATATGCTTTTAATACATCAAATCAAAGAATTAATGCCTGATGCCTAAAAGTATTTACCCAATTTTGCAGGTCCAGAACAGGCTTTTGGGAAGGCATTCCTTCCTGGCAAGTTGAAAATACTTTTCCGGAGCTGACATACATGTTACAAATTGAGTTTGGCCACAACTTTCATCTTATTTTGATCGAACTATGTTATAACTCAGTGATAGGTTTAACATATTTTTTTTTCAAAAATCATAAGAAATGGAAACAATTCTGAGCCTAGTGGAAAATAGATAGAATTGGTCCCCTAAAAATACAATATCTTATAGCAAAGATCTCTGACCAACAGCTTCACAGGAGAAGATCAAAGTTGATGGACAGACAGAATGACAGAAAATATCTCACCCACAATGTAGAAAATGACTTATATCACAAATGGGATTTCTGTCTTTAGATACAAGATATTTGATGTCTGAAGGCTGGGAATAGAGAGGAAACATCTCAAATCATAATTTCATTTTCTGTGGTTTAGAACTGAGCCAGATATAAATGTATCCTCTCAGTACAAATAAAGAAGTAAACATCAGCATGAGAAATGTTCACTGATGATGGAACATGTCCAGCACAGCAGTCAATGCAGTGAGGATTATACAAGTACACAGTGTGGTGTATGTGGTTGTCAAGGTTAATCCACCCAGCTTTACTCTCCCACATGGGGACTGCCACCTAGACGGAGTGTGCCATACTTGGTTTCACACATCTCCAGGCCTCCAGAAGATGTGGCCTAGTTGTCAAGATTGGCAGGAGACTTGCATAATCCTCTCTGCTTTAATGGGTGGATTAATTAACCTAAATCCTTTAAATATTGCATATGAAACACATATATTACATCCCAAACAAGCTCAGCATTTCCAAGATTTCATCAATTCTTAGATAAGTATCTAATATCATACACATGTTTACTTTCCTTTTCTTTTTTGTGAAATCACCTCAAACAAAATTTAATCAGAGTATTTATGGATTCACTTCAACAATATTATCAAATATTTCACTTTTTGGTGTTGCACATATTGATTGAATTCTCCATTTGAGTCCAGCCAATAATCATCCTTATATGAATTTATTCAATTAGTAATCATATTACAAATACAATTGCATTTAATCCATGTGCCTTGTCAGCACATAATTTTGATATCAAATTAACCAAGTGTCATGTGGCGATGATAGGAATCAAATGTCATTCAATCCCAGCCCATCACCACTGCCTGACAGCCTCACTCTGTTCCACACTTTGCTAAGTAGAACCATTAGTGACAGCTATATAGTTATGTCTGATAGGGCCATATACCATTCAGATTATTTTGTGTTTAACATAAACACATGTATTCATTTTTCGTATCCTTCTGGCTTCTTTCCCAGATGGCATGACAAAGAAAAATCAGAAGATGTAAAGAGCAAAGAATTAAATAATAATAAATGAGAGATCATCCTTAAATCTCCTTTCTGCCATACCCTGCTTTCTTTACATCCATTTTTCAATGAGGTTCTGACAAATTTCATCCAACAAATTAGTCTGACTTGTACCAGATTTCTTGGCAAACAAAGTGTATCTGTTTTTTAGGTTTCAAAATGTGATGACAAGCTTCAAACTTATCTTTAATGTTTCTCATGAAGTTATGATGTACAAATGTTTGTCGATAACATATTTTCTGGTGATAAATTCAAGTTATGTTTTATTATCATTAAACAGTAAACAGTGAAACAAAGATTTTAGCTTGTAACTATTCAAAATAACTTAAGTATCCATTAGAGGTCATCAGATTGGTTAAATATTCATCTTTTGTGATCACAGTGATGAATATTCAATGGAAACTGACTCTCCTTCATGGCGCCGAACTGATTCTATGCCAAGATTCCCCCACCTTTGTTCAGGAATATGTTCTTTACACAGCACACATTTTACAATCTCACCCAATTCTGTCTCAATGTGCAACACCTCAGTAAGACCGCCAATCTGAAAGCCATCAGGTTGAAACTTACTTTTTGTATATTTAAGAATGTGCCGACATTTATGGATATTTTCTGGAAAACTGTCAGGCATAAATCAGATATACTTTGTCTGAGGGCCTGGGCCAAACAAGCAGTGGTTGTGGCAAAGCCATCACTGTACAAGGTTGCCTTTGGCATCAAACAATGCAGATGCATCCATGGGCATGCCCTATCTGAAGTGAGAATTGTGTTTAAAAGATCCCTTTTTTGAGTTAAATATCATATCCCTGAACAGTGTCGAATAATCCCTACATATCTTGATTTTTTTTTATATATTAACAGATACCTTATCATGAATATGTTCTTGGGCAAAGTGTCCGACACACATTGGAGGACAAAGCCATATTTTGCTATTGATTTCAAGCAGTGAGGCATGTTTGGTCACAAACTGGACTTTCTCTCATTGCATGGGCTGCTTGTGAGACATCTGTACATACTGGTGGTCACATAAGTGTCACAGAAATCCTGGTTTTCTGCAACCAAAGGGTTTATATACTGACAGAATAATCATCTATGATTTCTATGATTTCTATTATATATATATGAATATATATATATATATATATATATATATATATATATATATATATATATATATATATATATATATATATATATATATATATATATATATATATATATATATATATATATATATATATATATATATATATATATATATATATATATATATATATATATATATATATATATATATACTCACAGACATACAATATTACCTTTATTTACTTTCAATATAAACTATTCTATATGTAATATATTCTATGGAACAAGTAACACTTATATTGTGCAAACAGAAGTGAGTGGATGCACCTGGGAGGAGTATGGGTTGCCATGAAGGAGAACTCACCTACGCAAATGATGGCAATCAGGCTACTGAAATATTTACACGTGAGCAGCAATGGCTGTGCTAACACCCAATCTAACGCTGACATGGCCCTGTGTTCACTGAGACAAAAGGCTGCCCTCATGTCTCTTCACGGACACGATGCAATGAAGCGACATGTCCTCACAAAAAGCAGAAATGCCATGTATGTGGTCACGTGTCATAGTATGGAGAGACATTTTACTATTGTTTTTAAAGGTTTTGTATATGTGTGGTATGGCTATTGCATGAGGTCTTGCTGAATCTTGTTCAGAAAGGTAATCATACAAAGCTGACAAGGCAGAAAGAACATCAAAGATCACAGCGAAGTTTTGAGTGATAACGTAAGCGGTCACATGTTACAATGCTGACCCAAGGGTTCATGATGTATTCACGAGGACAAGAACTTGTACCTCTGTTAGACACACAAATATTGCTTTCGTCACTTGTTCACCAGTTACATCAATCAAAAAGCCCCAACCGCTTGGCTGCCACGAAGGCTTGCTGGTAATGTGGCATGTGTGGAACTCACCCGACTGAAGGCCATCCTGATGCTTGTATAAATAGCTGGTCTTGTAATATAATGTTGTTTGTCAGATTGTGATCCTTAGAGATGACACAGATGTTTACAAAGTTCCTCAAAGCTGCTGGGTCGTCATTTGCGGTAAATCCGGCCAGTTAGGTAAATCATCGGTCTTGTCTCCTTATCTCATTCTAAATGGTACTTCTCGATTAAGCGAACATTGATCTGGGGTTCTGGTGGGATTTTTTTGATATCATTACTCAATCGATTAACATTCCATCACTTTATATTATCCATAAAAATAATATCTAAAACTATTTTAAAGGTGCATTAAGAGTGAATTTGTGAAAGATAGTGTTATTTTTAGTCAGCACATGCTTTGAAAGAAATTTAGAAAAAGGTATAAGCCCCACATAGGGCCCCAGCTCACATCACCCCCCCCCCCCCCCTCCAAGCGATTGTTTGTGCGTCAGAAGTTTTGGCACCATGACAGGGCTTGCCATAATCCCAAAGGTAACATGAACATGAAGTTGCACTGCATAACATTTCCTGGGTGATAAAAGCGTTTTATAAAACAATCCTGATTACACATTTTGGATTTGAGCAAGACGTATTTCAGAAGAAAGGAAGATCGATATCAGTAGGGAATGTCAAAAATCACAAATCACGACCATCTTTTAAAACACGATTAATCATCAAAAAGAAATACCGCGCATAAAGGACATTCGGAATATTACGCTAAAAGGATTTTTTAAATGTTACGCAAAAAGGACTTTAAGACTGTTACGCAAAAAGGAATGAGTCGAGAAAAACATGGATGAAAATAAAGACATCTCAAGTAACATGTAAACAATCTAAACATCAATAAATAAACAATCTCAATATCCAAAAACATAAAAGATTGTTTAAATGAAACCAATATTTCAATTATCATACAAGTATATCCTGTCAAACTTCACATGAGGTGGCATATTTTATCTGTACATCTTTAATGTAACACAATTTAAAGTGCAGGAAATGTCACGAAACATAAATATCACATGGAATGGAATTCCTGACGTGTGAAGCAAATTATGAACTTCCAATTTAATTGAACTCACTTAAAATTTTAAGACTTGATATTTATCTTCAAATCAATCAATTTTTCTGTCATAATAATATCCGACAACTTCTGTGGCCCATTCTGTGAAATATTCCCTTAGTATGCGCACATGGAAGACTTCTCGCAAGTCATTAATATTTATTTTATAAGTGGGCTGGAATTATAACCTCAAGGAAGGAAACCAGCAGAACATTCTCATTATGGCCTATCATAGTTCATATCTTATGAGCACAGTAAATGTGACTCTTTGAAATCAAAGAGGAAATCGTCTCGACTATAACAAATACATGCAAAAGTCAGAGGCTATCGGCTTATGTAATGTCGTGAATTTTAAAAGAAATTTAGATATGCAATTTTTTTTTATATCGGAGGCAATAATTTATTGGGAAACACGCTAACTATTATGAAAGTTAGAATAATATAAAAGAGCGGCTTTTCATTGTTAAATAATCATTTGTTTGTTGTCCATATATGTAACACGATATCAATGAATAACGATTCCAATGTGTGATACACAAAAAGGCAAAAGGAAAATGTCCACAAAACACCCAAAGATTTTGTGAATCATGCCGATGAATAAAGACGATGAATAATGAATAAAGAATTGTTTTGTGTTTGATGTTATAACTCAGTGCTCCATAATGTGCAGTGTGAAGAGTAAGACTGGGAGAAGAAGCAGGGTCGCTCCCCTGATGTACGGCCAAGAGATACATAATACCTTTATATAATCCCAACTTTGTCTTCCTAATCCAGCTTTAAATTTAGGTGACCCTGACTGTCTTAAGTCAGGGCATCGTTCTTTTGGTTGAGTAGAATCTGGATAAATTGCAGACATACGTTGGGATTGGATAGCAGATGATGGCACGTGATTTATAATTGATGGAATCACAACAGGGGCCAACCGCATCAACATTGCGGTATCATCAACGCTGTGAAACGCCTCTGTTCTCACTTTCGATGAAGGATACTCCTTGGAATCAGGCAAAGGCCATGCCCAGGATTTTGGTTGGGAGTGGCCCATTCGAACCGAGGAGGGGGCCCAACTGGAAGGAGGGCGGTTCCAATTTGATAAAGAAGAGTTACAAACTAATTTACGTAAAAACATTTTTAGACACAAGGAATTGTATAACGTTTTCAATTATCACTACATTTACCCCCCCCCCCCCCGCCCCCACGTTTAATGGCAATGACATGCAGGTCAACCGTAGATAATATTTAAGAGTGAACAGAAACAATAACTGAGCAGACAGACGAGGCTATAATTCCATATTCAGATTGCATCATATTCAGATTGCACCATATTCAGATTGCATCATATTCAGATTGCACCATATTCAGATTGCATCATATTCAGATTGAACCATTTTCAGATTGCACCATATTCAGATTGCACCATATTCAGATTGCACTATATTTAGATTGCACCGTATTTAGATTGTACTATATTTATATTGCACCATATTCAAATTGCACTATATTTAGATTGCACCATATCTAGATTGCACCATATCTAGATTGCACCATATTTAGATTGCACCATATTCAGATTGCTCCATATTTAGATTGCACCATACTTAGATTGCATCATACTTAGATTGCACCATACTTAGATTGCACCGTATTTAGATTGCACCATACTTAGATTGCACCGTAATTAGATTGCACCATATTTAGGTTACACCATATTTAGATTACACCATATTTAGATGCGCCATATTTAGAAGCATCATATTTAGATTGCACCATATTTAGAGTAACATAGTTGTCAATATTTTTCAGCATTTGGTTAAAGATATCCAAATATCACTTCTGAAGCAGTCAAAATCAATTATCTTGTCAGCAGTAATTTGCAGGTAGGAATCTGTTATTCGTGCATGAACTTGACAAAATTCTGGCCATGTTTAGAGAAGCATGGAGTAAATTGTCTGGCTCAAAACAAATTCATTCAAATGCCAATGCCTGCAAAGAGCGAGAGAAAGGATTTCTCAACTAGAAAACTTTTGTCTCATATTTTCTTAGACTGTTAAATTTCCATCAATATCAGTTTGTTTACGTCTTGGAATTTCTCTGTGCGCGTAATTCTGGAAATTAAATTTCCCTGAAATTAATTATCAGGTCTCAAAAAGGCCAGTCATGAGCAAAATATTATGAAAAATGCCAGATATGGTTATGGAAAATACGTATCTTTGTTGATTCAACTGTAGCCTTAAGATTCAATAACTTCATTATAAAACATGGAATGGAAATAATACCAGTATGGATGTGGAAATCAGATATTTTCATAGTAAATATTGGTCACAGGAAGTCTGTGCATATTCCTGTTTCTCACCATGTGTACCGGAAGCTGGCCGAGAGGAAATATAAAATTATACTTATAACAAGATATAAGTATATTTTAGCATAATGTGAAATTACTTAATCTCCGTTTATGACCTTTGTCAAAAATATGTGAAATGAAGGTATCAGGGTTGTACAACAAATCCTTTATATATTGTATTTAAAGATTCCATAATCATAAGCGGAAACAAAACACTAATTGTTATGAACCAAAGAGGGAATATTTTTGTCTCGACGAATGTATTTAGTGCATGGAAATGTGAAATGTGATGTTTGTTTTGATCTATATTACAGTAATAGATATTTAATAAGCATAGATGTTGACCTTTACATATTATATTGGGGGAAATATTCCATCCCTGCTGCCACCAGTATTTCGGTGTGGTCCATAATGGGGTCACAATCCTCCCAATCAGACGAATGGAATCTGACAATTTAAATCAAATAGAATTTGAGGAAATGGTGCGAGTCATTATCATGTTGAATGTATCTATGATAGGTTAATGATTTAAAAACTGTGATTGATAGAATCCATCAACAAAGAACATATTTAAGCACAGGACTATGACCATTTCTAGATCTTGGATATATAACATCAAAAATTCAAAACATTAATCCCAAACTTCTTTGCTTGACACCTAAAAATTGAGAATATTTAAAAAGTCGTCGAGTAAAAAACATAAACAGTATGTGATCACAGTAAATGAATGAATTACATTGTAATAACATACTATAGCAAGTCAATATAGCAATTTTATAAGATTTTCACTCCCAGAAGCCCAATAAATGACTGGTTTAGATGCATCATACTCTGAACCTAAGCGTGACATTATCCAGTATTCATTAATCATATATAGCTACAGGCGTGTTTATAATAAAAGAGGGGAAATACTGGGCAACACGGGAATACAGGCAGTATGATATCCCTGGTGGTTCCAAGAAAGTGCAGAGATTCTTTCAATGAGGATAATTTACAAAATGGAGAGCTTACCCTGACAGTTCATTGTGATACAATAGTGACCATTATCGTGTCAGACAATACAAACATAATGGTTGTATGGCTATTTCTGTACTTTTGACCTTTTGATGTTCACCGTAGAAACATATAGTGAGTTACATGTATGGCCACAGTAAGGACAACGCTGAGGTATATGTTGGGCATTCAAGGATGCATCATATGTCATTTTGCCAGAACACAATGGGAATTAGGTTGTGCTTATGCTATGTATGTATAGCAGTAACGTGAATGTCATTATCAGTTGTCATCCAATCACTCAATGTACTATTGTAAGCTTATTGTGGAGTGAAAAGCCATTGAAATGCTCTCCTGTGAGACCCAGGGGATAACGGCGAATTGGTTATATCATGTTTTTATGTTGTCCACCAAAGCTGCATATGACAATCACATCACAGTGTAAACTCTGCGAGAGGACGACATGATGAACCTTGGTCGACAGTGTGGTGAAAGTCGATGCCTGCTGTGACCTTATATATCTGGGTGCACAGTTAATAGTGTTATTAACCCAGGCATGAGCTGTGGTGTTCATCTTAACCTGACACACGTCTTAAGATAAGCTGTGATAGTGTGCATTAAAGGCGGCACTGAGGCCAAAAAAAATTGGATTGGCGTGCTTATGATTCAGTAAGATGATCACCCCAGCTCAAGCTCGAGTGGCCGCATACAATCTGAGTAAATAGTCTTATTCATTCTTTAACTCTCTTTCTGTCTGAATGAGCCCCACGAGAGTGCCGTGATTGCAGTCATGTTTGATGGGGGATAATATGTGATAGTGACACACAGGTAAATCCATGACATGCCATCCAATTTGCCTCCTCCCAGGTCAAGACATGCCATGCACCTATCACACCACCCTCCCTCCTCCCAGGTCAAGACATGCCACGCACCTATCACACCACCCTGCCTCCTCCCAGGTCAAGACATGCCACGCACCTATCACACCACCCTGCCTCCTCACAGGTCAAGACATGCCACGCACCTATCACACCACCCTCCCTCCTCCCAGGTCAAGACATGCCACGCACCTATCACACCACCCTGCCTCCTCACAGGTCAAGGCATGCCACGCACCTATCACACCACCCTCCCTCCTCCCAGGTCAAGACATGCCATGCACCTATCGCACCACATTGCCTCCTCCCAGGTCAAGACATGTCACGCACCTATCACACCACCCTGCCTCCTTCCAGGTCAAGACATGCCACGCACCTATCACACCACCCTGCCTCCTCATAGGTCAAGACATGCCATGCACCTATCACACCACCCTGCCTCCTCCCAGGTCAAGACATGCCATGCACCTATCACACCACCCTGCCTCCTCCCAGGTCAAGACATGCCATGCACCTATCACACCACCCTGCTTCCTCCCAGGTCAAGACATGCCATGCACCTATCGCACCACCCTCCCTCCTCCCAGGTCAAGACATCCCATGCACCTATCACACCACCCTGCCTCCTCCCAGGTCAAGACATGCCATGCACCTATCACACCACCCTGCCTCCTCCCAGGTCAAGACATGCCACGCACCTATCACACCACCCTGCCTCCTCACAGGTCAAGACATGCCACGCACCTATCACACCACCCTCCCTCCTCCCAGGTCAAGACATGCCACGCACCTATCACACCACCCTGCCTCCTCACAGGTCAAGGCATGACACGCACCTATCACACCACCCTCCCTCCTCCCAGGTCAAGACATGCCATGCACCTATCGCACCACACTGCCTCCTCCTAGGTCAAGACATGTCACGCACCTATCACACCACCCTGCCTCCTTCCAGGTCAAGACATGCCACGCACCTATCACACCACCCTGCCTCCTCATAGGTCAAGACATGCCACGCACCTATCACACCACCCTGCCTCCTTCCAGGTCAAGACATGCCACGCACCTATCACACCACCCTGCCTCCTCCCAGGTCAAGACATGTCACTCACCTATCACACCACCCTGCCTCCTCCCAGGTCAAGACATGCCACGCACCTATCACACCACCCTGCCTCCTCACAGGTCAAGACATGCCACGCACCTATCACACCACCCTCCCTCCTCCTCACAGCCTGCCATGCACCTATCGCACCACACTGCTTCATCCCATTCCCTCCAAGAAAATTTCTATTTAGGTAAAAAGTGAAGTCGGCATTTTACCGGAAGGAAATTAACAGCTACCGAGCTTCCCCAAATTGGCTTTTCGGAGGAGGTTTCACGAGTTTTGAGCCGTTACAGATTGATCGGTGCCGGCTTCACTTGGGAGCCGAGTTCACCCACCCACGGTAGGGCCGACTTCACTTGGGGGCCGAGTTCACCCATCCACGGCAGGGCCGATTTCACTTGGGGGCCGAGTTCACCCACCCACGGCAGGGCCGACTTCACTTGAGGGCCGAGTTCACCTAACCACGACGGGGCCGACTTCACCTGGGGGCCGAGTTCACCTACCCACGGCAGGGCTAACTTCACTTGAGGGCCGACTTCACCGGTATTCTATATTTATTTTTTCGTTTTAGAGTTATGAATAATGATGAATTACATCGTTTTAATCAATAACTTGTACTTGACACTTATTTATTTTGTTGTACATTAATATATCCTTATTGAAGATCCAGAGGAAGGTCATGGATAGGTTGAGATATTTGATATTCATTTTGAATCTACCCTCCAATATAGGATTTTCTCTCATCTCAGTCCCTGAGACTGGAAATTGGAAGCAAGTCCAGATTGGAAGCAAGTCATGATTATTCATTAAAATCAAGCTGTGGACTGATTGGTGAAAGAATAAATTAATTTTCTTATTGATTCCGCTTTGTATCGACAGCTGCATTGGATGGTCAGCGTTCAGGTCAGACACCCGATCATAGATTATGACCTGACTTTGGTCAATTCTGATAGGATGATATTTTGGTGGGCAAGACAATTATTTATGACTTGAGACAAACAAATTTCAAAAGATATCAAATATCATGTAGTGAGAAGATTGAATAATTTTTAATACTACCTTTGTAATGCAGAGTAGAATTTGTATACTCTGAATAGAAAATACCACATAATGCACAGAATAAGACGTGAATATTGAACTTCAGCGTACACCCAAAGTCCACATCCATCATAGACACCAAACATGGTTACAAAAATCCATAACAAATTGCATAACACAATGTATAGCAGCATGCTGCAACAGTCTGAGGAGCACAGTCAGGTTCTATATGCGGGGGAGTCACTGCACAAATATACACACCAACCTGCCCCAGATCAGTGCGCAACGTGGCCGGGCTGCTACTTCTTAACTAATTGAATTTACCCAGTAGTTGACATTGTGTATGATCGTTGTTAGAGAATAGTGCTTGAGTATACACAGCGGCTGATGATTACAAAATGCTGACTTTTCCCCCATCACACTACCGGTGAATTTCCAAATTAGCCTACCACCTATGTATTTTGTTAGAGATTGACAAAGAATGTCATACTCTTCATACATCCACACCAATGTAGAGCGTGGTATTGATATAACTGCTTTGTGAGATAAAATGAAAATGGAGTTATGAAGTTAGGAAAGAAGAGACCAAATGCAAGGTCTAATTTAACGAAGGCTTCTCGCAAACCTTTAATGAATTCCTTGAAATCTTTATGAATGCTATGAAACCTTTGTGAATCCCATGAAACCTTTATGGATCCCATGAAACCTTCATGAATCCCATGATTAATTTAGAAAACTTATTACCTGTAATCACCTACAAATCAAGAAAACTTGCAAAACTCGTGGTGCAAGTGTACAACATAGTGTGTACAAAACCTGGCACATGTCTTCATGTATGTGCTATTCAACATTAGTAAACTTCTTAGAGCGAAAACTAGCATTGGATTTACTGATATTCATTGAACATTAATCATACTATTAAATAAACCACACACACACACACACACACACATACACATACACACACACTCAGCAGTGTCTAAGCAATACGATGTAATTTCATATCATATAAGAACCACCAGATCATTGTTTTGTGCAGAGAATTATATACGGGATACATATATAGGAAAAGATTGGTACCGTACTGCCATTCTATGTCACATTAAGCATGTATCAATTAATGTTGACTGATGCCATATTGACTTTGTAATGATACAGTAAATACAACACTGTCAATATTGTATATGAAATATTGATCGAGTTGTATTAGTCGAGATTTATAAATCCCAGACCAACTCAACTATTCTGAGGTTCATTGAGGGAGTCCCATCGGGAGAGTCCTATTGGGAGAGTCCCATTGGGAGAGTACCTTATGAAGAGTCCCATTGGAAGAATCCTATCAGGAGAGCTCCATTGGGAGAGTCCCATTGGTAGGTCACATTGGGAGAGTACCTTATGAAGAGTCCCATTGGAAGAGTCCTATCAGGAGAGTCCCATTGGGAGAGTCCCATTGGTAGGTCACATTGGGAGAGTACCTTATGAAGAGTCCCATTAGAAGAGTCCTATCAGGAGAGTCCCATTGGGAGAGTCCTTTTGGAACAGTCGGATTGGGGAAATCCCATTGTGAGAGTCAGGAGAAACCCATTGGTAGGTCACACTGGGTGAGTCCCATTGGGCGAGTTCCATTTGAACTATGGAGAGTTTTGTTTCCTTTTGTATTTTGAGCAGTACATTGAGAAAATGAACATTAAAGGCTATCTAAATATAGGTGAGTGATATGCCTGTTTATTTGTAAATAATGTGAGTATAAAAGGCGATCTATCTGTCATAGGTGCCGTAAATAACTAACTGTATTAATCCACCATTAATCATCAGTACTCATTTTACTCAAGATCATCAAAATAATTTTGAAATATGATTTGTAAAAAACATAAAAACATGACAAATGAAACATCAGCTATCATAATCTATTTTTATGTCTAATCCAAGCATAAAAACATGACAAATGAAACATGAGATATCATGATCTATTTTTATGTCTAATCCAAACGAAAGTATACACATGTACCATACAATATAAACATTTATCAATTGGTCTACAGAATAAGGAAATGCTGACTTGGCAGGTAATATTTTGAAAAGTGTAGGTGGAATACCATAAAGGTTTAATGTTTGGTATAGAAGTGCGGAAATTGAATAGTCTTGTCTGCCTGTGAGAGGAAAGGAAAACAATTGCTTTATGTACCGTACAGTCTGCATCAACATTAAACCTCCCATCTTCCTTTTGTCACAGTTTCACTCTTACACGTGGTTGCTTCACTTTCTCTTGCATGATGTTTGATTTTCATTGTCCATCTGTCACATCAAATTATCACCTCTTCTACATAATAGAGATTATAAGTCGTTATATTGGACTTACTTTTATTCCTTTCAATCAATATAGTCTTGGGAGTGGTCAGATCACATTAGTTTGATGGTTATATTGATGTCTTGGGAGTTGTCAGGTCTCTTTAGTTTGATGGTTGTATTGAATTCTTGGGAGTTGTAAGATCGCTTTAGTTTGATGGTTATACTGAAGACTTGGGAGTGGTCAGATCTCTTTAGTTTGATGGTTATATTGATGTCTTGGGAGTTGTCAGATCACATTAGTTTGATGGTTATATTGATGTCTTGGGAGTTGTCAGATCTCTTTAGTTTGATGGTTGTATTGAATTCTTGGGAGTTGTAAGATCGCTTTAGTTTGATGGTTATATTGAAGTCTTGGGAGCTGTCAGATCGCTTTAGTTTGATGGTTATACTGAAGTCTTGGGAGTTGTCAGATCTCTTTAGTTTGATAGTTATATTGATGTCTTGGGAGTGGTCAGATCACATTAGTTTGATGGTTATATTGATGTCTTTGGAGTTGTCAGATCACATTAGTTTGATGGTTATATTGATGTCTTGGGAGCTGTCAGATCACATTAGTTTGATGGTTATATTGAAGTCTTGGGAGCTGTCAGGTCTCTTTAGTTTGATGGTTGTATTGAATTCTTGGGAGCTGTCAGATCACATTAGTTTGATGGTTATATTGATGTCTTGGGAGTTGTCAGGTCTCTTTAGTTTGATGGTTGTATTGAATTCTTGGGAGCTGTCAGATCACATTAGTTTGATGGTTATATTGATGTCTTGGGAGTGGTCAGATCTATTTGGTTTGATGGTTGTATTGATGTCTTGGGAGTGGTCAGATCACATTAGTTTGATGGTTATATTGGTGTCTTGGGAGTTGTCAGATCTCTTTAGTTTGATGTTTTATTGATGTTTTCTCGCCTTTATAGTGTATTTACATTTATTGTTCCACACTGTATTCATCTTCATAAACTGAGGAGCATTTACATAATAGGCAGGAGTGGATAGGATATGTGTTTCATACCTTTGATTAACTTGTGCCAGGTCTATTTCAATACAGTAATAACAACCAATGTAGTTGGCTTTTTTACTTTCATATCTCTTTTATTAGTTGATATTTTCCATTATATTTGATGTTACATCCATAACATTCACTAAAATAATAGAAGAAGTGATTGTCGATTATGTTACATGGATTAAATCCACAAATAACTTTTTCTTTATTGGTATCACTCCACAATGGAAATGGCAATAAGACGGGCATGAAAAGTGTCACGTGATGACTGATATCAGCGCGACACAGAACAGTCCACCATATTTGCTGATACATACAGATGAAGGCTATTTGTGTTGGGCCCATTTTGCTGAGTCAATAATGCTTCTATCTATATCGTGTATTCCTTTGAGACATGATACCTAATCATATCAGCATGGCATCTATTGGGCTTGACTCGCTGTTAAGTGCAACATGGCGGTACCAACCAAAGGCCTTGTCCATTTCATGGATCAGTTGTCCGATTCATATTTGATTAGGAGAAGCAATGCTGAGATTGATGTGCTGTGAATTGCCAAAGACAAATATGATGACAGTCTAATGTATCGGGAATATGAATTGTGACGCAAAGGATTTCTCATGAATCAGAATGATGACACCACCAGACTACTAGAAATATGACGTCACAGCTCATGGGACTGTATCTTTTAGAAATGTGAAATAATTTACAATATGGATCTAGTACTGCGGCTGCAACCCTACACAGATAGATGGGCTGTTCAATAAACTTCATTATCAAAACATAACACAGCCTTGGAGGGGATGTTTAAGACCAAGGAAATATATTCATTTGCTGATTAGTTCAATGTTGCATAATAAGATACAGTATATATATTTGATCTTCGCTTTGAAACACTCAGAATATATTAATGGCTTGCTTTCTGCATGTATGGAGGACGTAGGAGCTTCCCTGGGGAGGCTGTGGTCAAGACTGATGTGCGGGGACATCAAAGTGTAGCACCGCAGGTCTAAAGGGGAGAGATAAATATATGAGAGGTTACCCTGTATATCACATCTGTCAAGCCTGTCTGTCACAAGCCATCTGGATCAATATAGGACATCACCTTGCTGACATCAACCCGTGAAACACCAAATTATAGATCTATCATTTTACACAACTCAAAGCAAATGCTTTGCAGTGAGTCAGAAAGAACTTTCTTCTGTATTATATCCAAGGAAAAAAACGTCTAGCGGTATTTGATTTAGAGAGCAAAAATGTATGAAAACATTTATAATGAATTGTATGGAGAATGTAAACACGAAGTAGATATCATATGAGATCCAAACTAAATGTCAGCCTATGTATTGAGTTGCATTGTCTATAAGTAAGCTGATATTGTCCTTGTTTACCTCGAATATACATTTGAATATTGTTCACTATTTTGCGTATATTTACTTAATATGGCTTTATAAACGAGGTAATTTTATAATAATTTGTGAAGAAAAAAAATCCAGTCCATTGATAGGGTACGTTTTCTACAAGCTTACAAGTATTGGAAAATAAAGATCCCCAGTCACCCTTCGGGAAGAGTAGCGTTTTGAGTCCCGGTGACAGGGCTCTCGCAGACCTGATTTAATCTAAGCTATGGTGAAATGGATGCTAATACAAACAAATAACAAGCTCACAACAAACCGATTACTATGTATGCATAAAGACACATCGATATGAAAATGTGCAAACCTACGAGGGAATGTTTTGTCTCAATACCTTTCTGTTGAGAATATACACAAAGAATAAGACCGGAGATCTAAATCAGCAATTGCCATATTAAAAATATGGCTTCATACCATAAGATACAGAAATTCCCAAGCATCTCTCTTCACCCTCACAGTCGCTACCTGACCCTCACCCGTTGTATAAGCAATAACATGTACAAATGGGGGGAAAACTAAGAAGGGACTCTAAAAGCTGCTCTGAAATAAGTATATAAAAAAATAATTGCATGACACACAATATTGGGAATTAAATTGATTAAATTTAGATCAAATAATATTATTCTATCCAGGATACAGTGATTTGAAGGGATCCCAGAATGGAAATCTCAATGTGTTCTCCATGGAAGGTTCAATTATTCCTGAGAGGACCTGTCAAAATAATGTTGCTCCGAAAGTTGAGTTTTATATTTGATATTTTTACTTTTGTACAAATTACTAATTTTTTTCAAGACTTTCCATAAGCCAATATTCGCACCTAATGTGCCAGCATCAAAATCATTTGCGAGTGTGAGAGCCAAGCTATGAAAACACCAAAAACATGGTGGCTGTATGCTGGTCGAGTAATGCATCAAAATATCTTGGACACACACTTTCTATCACATCGGATACACACTTGCCATCACAGTGGACATACACTTGCCATCACAGTGGAAACACACTTGCCATCACAGTGTACCCTCACTTGTCATCTCAGTGGACATACACTTGCCATCACAGTGTACCCTCACTTGTCATCTCAGTGGACATACACTTGCCATCACAGTGGAAACACACTTGCCATCACAGTGTACCCTCACTTGTCATCTCAGTGGACATACCCTTGCCACCACAGTGGACACACATTTGCCATCACAGTGGACACACACTTGTCATCATAGTGGAAACACACTTGCCATCATAGTGGACACACATTTGCCATCATAGTGGAAACACACTTGCCATCACAGTGTACCCTCACTTGTCATCACGGTGTACCCTCACTTGTCATCACAGTGTACCCTCACTTGTCATCACAGTGTACCCTCACTTGCCATCACAGTGTACCCTCACTTGCCATCACAGTGTAGGTACACTTGCTATCACAGTGTACCCTCACTTGCCATCACAGTGTACCCTCACTTGCCATCACAGTGTAGGTACACTTGCTATCACAGTGTACCCTCACTTGCCATCGCAGTGGACACACACTTGCCATCACAGTGTACTCTCACTTGTCATCACAGTGGACACAGACTTGATCAGTCCTGGTGTCTGCTGACCTTTCTTGGTCATACAGTGCGTTTCAAGGGACATTTGCCTGTCTTTTTGCCATGCAAATGTCAGAACATAATTTGGGGGTAACAAGAAGGCCAACTAAATGTCCAAATGACGTTTGTTTGTCACGTGACGCACCAATATCGACATACATAACATTCTGAACCGAAGGTCCTATTACTGCTTTTCTGTCATTGTGTGGATACGTAACGCACACCAATATGTAATATTTTAGACTTAATAATGTTGTAGGTATAAAATGGACATCAGCACTCCTCAGCTTGAAATTTATGGCCTCAGACACAATAACTCTATGGTTTCTTGAGGTTCTACCACCAGCCAGCAGGGTGTCATCTGAAGAATGAAGAGCGAGCCCAATGTCTGTGCCGAGTATAACACGTGAGACCGGAAATTACTCAGTGTAGTGTTGGAGAAATGTAGACCATGGGGTGAGACACAAATACAGACACAGAAGGAACTGACACGGAACCGGAAATAGGGCTCTGCACTTCCTTCGCCAATCTATTCATAATGTTTAGCACCACTGTCTACTGATAATGATACCACTGAATGATGATAAGATTCCTTGATAAGTCTGATATATATATCCATTGGTTTTAAAACATGACACAGTTTCAAGCATGAAATAAATCTTGATCTTTTATGATAATTTGAAGAAATGTAAAATTCAAGACAAATAATTGATATGAGTTAAAATAATGTATTTTATACGGTTAGGTATTCCAACAGAATGCTACAAAATCTAACTCTACCTAAGCAATGTTATACATTTTAAATTATTTTGCCTTTTTGCCTCATGATAATGAAATAGTCTGCTACTACATGGCTTAGTACAATATGAGTAATGTACGTGCCAAGAAAGATGTCATGGTATGGTAACTGAGAAGTGTGGAAATTCACAATACTATTAATGCATTGCGAGACCAAGTTCCAAGTCTTAGCCCAACTCTTTCTGCCAGGCCTTTCACACTGTTCTCTTAGCATAGTCAAGCTGAGCCAAGAGTTATTCTTTTCTGTTAGGTCCCTTGAACAAATGTTATTAGTTTTTATGTCTACTACGTTTATCAAAACTGACATGAATCATATGGTTACTTCCTGCAGGAACTATTGCAGCTTGGGGAGGAAGTTTACCTGCATCTTAGATAGGACAGTGGGAAGATAACTGTGTAATGACCACAGTAATTACATCTTCTTGTGTCCAAATACAGTTAATAGTGGGAGGATAGCTGTGTATTCACCAGAGTAATTACATCCCATTGTGTCCAAATATAAGTTATTATTTTGATATATGACTAAACTGAGTGAATTATCATTATGTATTTGATAGATTTTAGGATTATGAAATGTTTCTTTTTCCCAAGTGAAGATACTTAACTTCAGGTGTGAAACACTGGAGCAAGGAACAGTCACGGGAAAAATTTTAATAGGGAAGTGCGGCATAATCATTCGCAGGTATGAGTGCGTTGGTCCATTATTACCCATAATAACGGCGATCATCGATAAATCAATTATGCTTGGCAACATGTCTCATTCTTTAAAACTGGCCATCATTCGACCACTAATTAAAATTCTGGAACTATCTAAAAATAATTATAGACCAGTATCATATTTAGCCTATCTATCCAAGATCATTGAAAGAGTGTTATCCAAACAGTTTGTAAATCATCTCATAACAAATGAAATTCAAAGTATGTTTTACTCAGCATCCAAGGAATTTCACAGTACTGAAACAGCACTGCTAAAAGTCCAAAATGATATGCTAATGGACATAGATAATAATAAAACGGTAATGTTAGTTGTGCAAGTCCTCTTGGTGGCCTTTGACACTATTGACCACAAAAAAATATTAAACATGCCGTAATTAGTAATTACGGCATCCCACATGGCTCAATACTGGGGACTATTATGCTTTTCACAACATATAAGGAACCCCTTACTGAAATAAGTGAACAGTATGATTTGAAGCATCACATTTATGCAGATGATAACAAGCTCTACATTACTCTAGACCCAGAATCTAAATAATATTCAAGATTATCTTGCTTAGAAAAGGAGAAATGTATTGTAAGTGTTAAAACAAATTAATTGATAACAAAATGAAAATAAACGATGAATTAATAATATGTGGAAAAAACTCAAATATTATAAAAGATGAAATGCCTTCTGGGATACTAATCATCATCATCATCATCATCATCATCATCATCATCATCATCATCATCATCATCATCATCATCATCATCATCATCATCATCATCATCATCGTTATTGTTATTGTTATTGTTATTGTTATTGTTATTATCATTATCATTATCGTTATTATTATTATTATTATTATTATTATTATTATTATTATTATTATTATTATTATTATTATTATTATTATTATTATTATTATTATTATTATTATTATTATTATTATTATTATTATTATTATTATTATTATTATTATTATTATTATTATTATTATTATTATTATTATTATTATTATTATTAATCTGATGTAATGTAATGTTCATGCTCAACAAATGCATTGTTAACTGACGAAAAGGTCAAGAAGAAAGAGTAACAGTCACATAACTAAAGACGGTTGCCAGAGGGATATTCATTGATAGACACAGTCTGAAAGACATCACAGAAGATTTGGTTAGAGGCATCTTATTGTCTTGGTATATTATGTTTATACCAGGCAGAATACGTTCACATGAGCAAAAAATGTATACTGATTTCTAGGAATTCAAATGCATCAAACAAGAGCACATGTCAAGACAAACATAGGTACACATGTATCCGAGTTTAACTGTACTATTTTCCTTAAACCTAACTTGGTTGTTATTGATCGTGAAAAAACCATGCTCAGCCGATATCAAATGTATTTATAGTATATGTTACATCAAAACCTTCTTAACTAATATACTAGGAGTATATACATCAATATAACAATAAAACAAATGAGATCTGATAAGAAAGTCACCAGGAAAGCAGATATTTTGATTAAAACGGAATAAAAGTAAGTGCAAAAAAATAAGGAGTAACCTTGATTGAAGGGTTTTTCATTCTAAAAACATTCGGATAAACATTTATGTTACTCGATTAGAAAACGTTCATGTTGCTCTTTAAAATAATTGTTTAAAACAAATTATTTTTAAACAATATTATAATCTTTCACACCATCATGTCACTATGGTTTCCTGTATTGGTATATTTTTATTGATGGTAGTTTTAGAACACCTCAGAGTTAATATCTGTAAAACGTGTATTCAATTTCAATTACAGACCTCATATTAAATGTCAGTTGCAGAGATCTTATTTTAATCTATTAATTCATTCCCGGATCTTGTGCACGGAGCTTATAAGAGTCAATCCTGTTATATTACTGGAGATCCCTGGTACTGATATCATTAAACTCATGATATGTAGAGAATCCTTTGTAACTCCTGCAAATATATAAGATAAATTATTTGTGTTCCTCTACAATATTATGAAGATGTAGGTAATGTCTGCTTTACCTCTAAATTAAATATGAAGTATAAATTTATCTCAGGCAAAAAAGGATGATGTACATTTTCTCATTCCAAATATCCTAACGCTATCATGAATTACCCAGGTCTATCAGAATATATTCCATAGTCTGTTTGATAATATTTATCATTAAGACCCGAAAAAACATATTCATACCTACAACAGTGTAAAAAGCATTTTTACAGAGCAAATCACTTGTTTTATTATATTACATCGTGACAACTGTTCGGGCCTCCATCTATTATTGAGGTAATTATATCCATCTGACTCTCATATATCAAATTTAAAATGTGTTACTATCATCCAAATAATGTATGCAATTATAGCCGCCTGCAGTTTTATTCGCATTATCGGCTGAAATTTTGATGGGTTGACCGCAACAGCTTTAAAACATTGAATCGATAAAGGACCTTTCAAGGATAAGAGGAAACGTCCCTAATTGATTGTAAATCACTTATTCCAAAATATATATGGGTCTATTCTATCGGTCTATTTATTTGGTTGATTAGCTTAAAGTGTTGATTCAATTGATGAAGGTGAAATGTGTCATAAAATGATAATCATCTACCGAAAATGACCCAACCTTTATAATAAATGATATAAGGTATAAAACCTCAGATTTTTTTTCTCTAAAACTAGCAAATGAATACAATGCACTTTTCAATGATACAGAGAAAAGGCAAATTCCACATGTGGATTTTAACCAGTTTAAACGTATGGCCTTACCAACAGTGCACGATGAACTTAGGTGTTCGTTTGCTGAGATCAAGACAGCGGTCAAGACAGATGAGTGTGGACTTCAAAGGGCAGGAAGGGTGCAGAGGATAGGAATAAATACATGAGGGATGCCCTATCTATTACACCTGTCTCTCATAGTCATCGTATAGGAGCAAAATCGGGCACCTTTCACATAGTAAGGTTGTAAGATATGAATTTTGCAAAAAAAAAATATCTTAAAGATCAACATATATATATATATATATATATATATATATATATATATATATATATATATATATATATATATATATATATATATATATGTTTTGATAATCTACCTATAAGAGAATGATGCATTTTATCTCAAGAATGGTTGTCAATACCATTACGGTAAGCCAATTGTTGCATTGTTAAGTCTGCAATCATGTATCACGGCATACATCGTGACGATGATAATGTTTATAACTCTTAAAATCAGGACATGTACCAGGTAATGAGGATTTACAATAGGAAAAAATGAATTATATAATTTGATCATGTGGAACAATTAATATGGCTGATGCACGAAGCCCAGCTTATGCTGCTGATGTGTAAGCAAGAGCAAATGGAATCACACGCTATCATCTCATTCTATATGTCTACAACAAACAGACATCACTAATACATGGACCTTCCCTTGATAATCTCAGACTCACCATGGCACCACGTTAATTGATCTATGTTGTAACTGCTTATTTATTTTTACATGTCACCAAAAGGTTTACTTTATGTTCTTTTTGTTATCGCGCAATTTATTCAACACTTTACGGGTATGTCAGTGTTTGTAATTGCATCTGTTCAATGTTGCATATTTGTCACAACAGAGTAAAGTAGAGGCGAATAATATGAAATTCTTTCAAAAAATGTATAATAACCCATCACTATAATGAATGAATGAAATCTATGCAATATTAAATTGCAAGAGGGCCGTAGCCTGGAGAGGCGGCCCTGCAGTGTGATTGCTGTGAATTGCAATCATGTATTGTTAAATTTGGTCATTGATTATTGCTATTGACAAATGGACTATTGTTGTTGTGAGTTGGTTAACTGAAAGGTTTTTTTCAGAGACCATTCGCACCGGGTTCCCCCTACTCTTTTCGATAAGTGCTACTGGGTTCTTTAACGTGCTCTGGGATAGGGTCAGATACACGGGACCACGACGTTTTACGCCCAATCCGAGCGGGCGAGCAATAACCTTGCTGGGGGACAATTTAACCAGGCATTGTCAAAGGGGGACCTACCCATAGTGAGTTTAGAGGTGGTTTTATGTTGTGTTCAGACTTTGTGTGTGGGTTGCATATATGAGAAGTTATGTAGAAATTTTGATTAAAAAGTAGTGAGAATTGCATTTTACCCAGTGGGGTGTCCATAGGCAAAAGTGAACCTTTTTTGTTTATGCTTGTTTTGTTTGCTTTTGGATGACAGAATAATTCAGAAGATTTATATTATTATGTGTTCCATCTTATTATGTGTATAAATGCCTAATTATAGTTTATTTGAAATTGCTATGGGGTGGGTGGTGTGTGATTATCGGTGCAAATGGCCCGAATTGGGGCACTGAAAGCCGACTATGGGCAGGATATACACTGAATATCTCTGCAACCGCTGTTGGTCATTCTTGTGAAACCAAAGCCGGCAATCTGTGACCCAGGCCAGGCATTTTCACTATTATGGGTGGCATGTGTTAGTAATGTGTTAGGTTTATCTACCCTGGCTGTCAATGTAGGGATGTAGGACATACATTCCATCATTGCAGCCAGTGGTAGGATCAGGTTCGTTTCCGTTTTAATTAGTCAATGTGTCCTCGGGGAATCAGCCAGTGGCCACTGTGACCCGATCTCTTAAGTGACCATTGATTGACCATCCGCAGTCAGTCAGTCATGCGGGCTGCCTACTTCATGGGTTCTAGTGGGATCTTTTCCAGTTCCTATCTGGGCACAGGATACTGAGTCAGGATATAATGCAGATCCACAAAGTTTAAGGCATTATAGACCACCTCAGCTGCAGCCTGGGTGTGGTCAGCGCCATCTTCCACATCATATACTCTATTGTCATATTGTCTAAGAGGCATTGTGTAAAAGCATTCTAGCAGGTAGTGCCACAGTGGTTTACTGGTGGGCCTACTACAATGCTCGCAGGCTCTATCCATATCTCCTAACAATTCCCAAGTGCACTTGTAGCCTAGTCTAAGTCTATGCATGGTGACCTGTAGGGATCTGTGGTTCTCAGCTAGTCTGGGGAGTGGCATGTATCTAGTGGCTATGGCATACCATCTGGCAGTTCCTGAACCGGGTACACTGTATTTGTGCCTGAGATAGTGCCTTTCCTTTGAGTCAGAGACAAAAAGTCGTCTGGTCTGGCTAAGAGAGGGGAGGACATGGGCTGATATCTTGGATAGCTTGGAGCCTGCATTCGCAGCCTCGTCTGCCATATCATTACCCTCAAGTCCAATGTGACTGGGGATCCAGTGTAGCACAACAGCCCTATTGTCTGATTGTAACTTATACAGGGTAACATAAACTCCCGTGATGAGCTTAACATTGTCTAAGGGGTGACCTTTCTCTAGTGCTTTGAGGGATGACTGTGAGTCTGTGATTACTAGTACTGGACCTGTCTTGTTGTGAAGGGCATCTAGGAGGGCAAATGAAATGGCAATGAGCTCAGTCTGCAGGGTTGAGCAATTGTCACTATTTCTCCATAATTCCTGTCTACCTTCCTGACAATAACCAGAGCCTGACCTGCCATCTTCCTGAACTGAGCCATCAGTGTAGTACACTGTTGCTCCCGGGGGGCGAACAATATCTATGGATGCATGAGCCTGTCTGAGCATGTCTGCCCTATCTAGGTCTGATTTCTTGCTGGCCATAGGCATGTATGTAATGCTATACGGGAGTGGCTTCCAGAGTGGAGGGATGACATAGTTGGAGGCTGGAGTGTCTGCACCTTTGTGTAATACTAGTCCATCTCTAAACCCTAGCACTAGGGAAGCAGCCCTGGTGGCCCAGTGATTTCTCCTGGAGCGCATTTTGCCACCATCACCGAGGGCTATCTTGGTACTTTTCCTAAGAGGTGTTACTACATGGGAGTGCATAACCTTGGCTAAGAAGCATGCTGTGGTCTGAGCTATTCTAACTCGGACAGCTGGGATGCCTGACTCAAGTTGTAAATTCTCAGTTTTAGTCCATAACGGGGCACCTAATATGAGCCTGAGGGCTTTGTTTTGTATGACCTCAACCTGCTGTACTGCACTATCTGAGGCAAATGCTAACAGTGGTGTGGCATAGTCTATTAGGCTACGTGTAGTGGCTAAATAGTAGAGTCTGAGAATCTCACTTTTGGGGCCTATCTTGATGGAAGAAAGGGCTCTCATGACATCTATTCTCTTTTGGCATCTTTCCTTGAGGTAATTGACCTGACAGTGCATGTTAAAGGCGCTATCTATCCACACCCCCAGATACTGATACACAGGGACCCAATCCAGGGCATGGCCCTGTATTTGGAGCTGTGAGCTGGGTGTGTTCATTTTGATGCACATTGCTTTTGTTTTGGAGGCAGATATCTTGAGCCCTAAGTTTGTGCATTCTCTAGATAGGATGTCTAGCGAGTTCTGAGCTTTGAGGGTCAATCCCTTACCTGTGACTGTCAATACCAAGTCGTCAGCATAGCAAAGCAGCTGTACACCTGGGGGGAATTTGAGGGAGACTAATCTGCTCATGAGGATGTTGAATAAAGTGGGGGACAGGACACCACCTTGGGGCGTGCCGTTCTCGTGAGCATGATAAGCACTATAAGTTCCCTGATAGCGCACCCTACTTTTCCTGCCTGTGAGATAGGAAGCAACCCAGGCAAGTAGCTTGCCTTTGATGCCCTTGCTGGCTAAAGTGGATAAAATTGCTTTTGGGCTGGCTAACTCAAAGGCTTTCTCAAGGTCTAAAAAGATGGCAATGCTTTGACCTGTCGTGATGATGGAAAGCAGTGTGGCTATACTGTGGGTGGTGCTGACTGCCTTAATGTACCCGAAGATGTTGTGGTGAAAGGGCCCTAGTTCATACAGCAGCCGGTTTAGTACTAATCTCTCCATTGTTTTGCATATGCAACTCGTGAGCGAGATCGGCCTAGGCTTGGTGGGTTCTTTGGGCTTGGGGATGGGCTGTATGTCAACAAGCTTCCACTTCGACGGGAGCTGGCCAGCTTGATATGAGGCATTTATGAGATCTAATATCATCATTTGCCCAGCTGTGCCTGCGTTGCTGATCATACTGTATGTGATCTTATCTGAACCTGTGGCAGTGTCTCTACCTTTCTTCCTAGCATTGAAAAGTTCTTGTATTGTGAAGGGAATGTCTGCTCTGTGTGTTGCCTGGCAAGCCTCACTAATGATTTTGTCCCTGCCACTAAGCAATTCGTTTTGTTTGAGCCTAATGCTTCGTGACAGATTATCTGACGAGGCCCTGCTGGCAAACATGGCTGCAAGTCTTTCTGATTCCATGCTGGGATTGGGATGGTCTGGAATGGGCGAGATTTTCTTGCCACTAGAAATTTTCAATTTCTTCCAGAGCTCAGTGAGAGATGTGTGCTCATTGAAAGATTCGCACCACTCTTCCCATTTACTACGCATGGCACCCCTGCAGATCTCCTGCAGGTGTTTGCTAACCTCCCTGAGCATTTGCCTATTGTGTGGGGTGGGATATTTTCTATATATCTTCCTGGTCCTATTTAGCCTATTCCTATACTCAGCTATTGTGGGATTATAGTACCAGTAGTTTGTATGATGGGTACCTGTTGCTTTCTTTAAAGGGATGGCTTCATTAGCCGCTAATGTAAGAGCCTGCGTGACTGCCTCTGAGTGTTCGTCTATGTCCTGTGGTAGGACAAATTGGTCATACCAGTCAGATATTGTCTTTTGAAACTTGTCCCAGTCAGCTTTCCTAACGTTCCACTTGGGTGGGGGTGGAGGAGGGGGTGGGATGTGTGGAATGTCAAGCAAGAGAGTGGTACCATAGTGATCACTGGTTAGGGTGGGGTGTACTCCCCATTTAGCAAGTTGGGTAAGGGCTGAGGACACAAAGGTAAGGTCTAAACAGTGTCCTCTAATGTGAGTGGGCGTACCATCATTTAGCAGGGACAATTCATCAGTGTCATTGAGGAGGGCATTGATGTGATGGCCATTATGATTGTAATATTTGGAATACAAAATGGGGTGATGGGCATTGAAATCACCTAACACAGCAATGGATTGTGAGCTTGCAACTCTTGCCAGATTGGTGAGATCTATTTTGCCCTGGTGGAATGGGTTGGGATTGGAGTATATATTATATATAAGGACAGGACCTGTGGAGAGGGTGATCTCTATGGCTAGCACTTCTATGCCTGTCCCACAGTTAAGAGGATCAATTATCTTTTTGGATGGAATTTTATTTCTAACGTATATTGCGAGACCTTTCCTATTATTTTCACTTTTTTCAGTGTAGGGTGTGTATCCATTGATTTTGGGGGGAGAATCTTTCTTGTCTAAAGTTTCCTGGAGGGTAATGATGTCTGGATCATCTGTCCCAATGCAGGCTTTGAGGGTGGCAATTTTGGATTTTAGTGAGAAGCAGTTCCAGTTAATGATTTTCAGATTCTGACTTACTTCTGTGAATTTAACTTGGCCGAAATTTCTATGAGGAGATTTACTATTGATCTAGATATGTCTCTGACCTCTTGAGTAACTGTGGCTAAATGTGACAGGGCCTGAACAAGGGAGGCATTCACAGTATTAACAGGAACCGCACACAGCGGTAAAGGATTGTGTGCGGCTGATGATGTGGGAGGGATGCTTTGAGTCAGTGGAACGTCAGTTCTATCATTTTCTGGTAAGGGAGAGTCAGATGTCGGGAGGGAAACTGTCATTTTGCTGGGCCCTGGGGTGGGTTCAGGGGTGGGGGTCGGGTTCACACGAGAGTTCACGGTTGAGGGGTTCTTGATTTTGGGTGGGGGTGGGGGTGGGAGTGGGTGTAGGGGGCGTGTGGGGGTAGTGTTTTTTGTGGACTTCTTGGCAGGGTTTTTGACCTGCTGGCCTGGCTTGGCCTTTTTGGTTGGCCATTGGGCAGGCTGGGGGGCAGGCAGGGGGGCAGGCTGGGGGGCAGGCAGGGGGGCATGCTGGGGGGCAGGCTGGGGGGCAGGGGGTGAGGTCCTAGAAGGAGGATGGGTGGGAATGGTCATCAGGGGGCGCACTTGTTGAAGTTTTGGCTTGTTTTGCGCATAAATTCTGTTTAGCCTCTCAGGACATCTTTTGTTCCAAGCATGATGCTTTTTGTGACAGTTTGGACAACAAGGAGCAACCTGTTCTTTATTTCTGAGTTTGACAAGGCACTGTTCGGTGTCGTGTTTTTTGCTACAGATGCCACAGACTGCTGAGTTTCTGCAGAAGGTAGCTATGTGTCCAAAAGATTGACAATTTCTGCACCTACGTGGCTCAGTCCTAAACTGCTCGAGGTTAAAGGTACCAAGATGATTGAGAGTGACAGAGGCAGGGGGAGGACCTTCGAAAGTGATCTCAACTTTTGAAGTGGGTCTGTCATTGAAAGTGTATCTTTTTGCGTGAAGTACGTGGGGAAGGTCAAGGAAAGCATCAGTGGATATATATATGGGAACTCTCAGTGCTACTGCCTTAGTGGGCTTTGTGTTGGGATTCAATTCACTTAAATTGACAGCTTTGCCTTTGAGATGAGTGATGCCTCCCAGCATAGTTACTGTACTGGGGGATTTTGGGCAGATTATGAATTCACCTTTTGCGTTGGGGTGGGCAGTGAACTGTAGGCCAGGCCTAACGTCATCCAAGGCTTTGGTCAATTGATATGTGTCAGAGATATTACTAGTGTTCAGCTTGAACTTGGGAAGGGAGCTGGTAGAGGGAGTCTTTGTTGTTTTGTGAGTAGGGGTAGGTTTTGGCACAGTTCGTGTGGCTGGGCGGGGGGTGGAGGTTGTGGGCTTGGCAGGGGTCTTGGAAGGAGTCTTTTTTCCTGTATCAATAACAAGTTCTGGATGGGCAATGACAAGAGGGGTGGAGGACTTGGTGTATGGGGATTTGCTAGCAGTAATGTGGGGAAACTCTATTTCAGAAAGGTCATCTGTGGTAACTGTTGTTCCTGGGGTGAGTGAGAGTGATTTGGACCTCTCTGTTCTGACTGAGGAAACCTCATTATCAAAATCGTAGTCCTCTACCTCATCAAAAGCAGCTACTGCATTGCAATTAGGGGTCATTCTTTCAAAATGTAGGGCCTTTTTGGGCTGCTTGGCTTTTTTACGTGTTTTTGGCAACTGCCAAAATCCAGACACTTCCTCTTCTGAAGAGGACGAGAAGTCTGCTATCCTTTTCAGTGGTGTCTGAGTGGGAGGAGCAAGCTGAACTAATTTCATCTTTGGGGGGGAGATAGTGAGTGAATGGTATGGGCTTTTCTTAGCCTGTGGCGGGGTTGTTTCTACTGCAGGCAGTTCAGCGGGTTTGTCCTGAGAAGGACTAGCCCTCAGAACTGTCATCATGGCCTTCTCTGGGATAGAGGAGGACTTCTGCAGTAGAGTGAACTTCTGCAGTAAAGTGAGGTTAGGTGAAGTGGGTGAGGGGGGAATGCTAGCTATTTTCATGTTTGGTCTGTCTGTTGGTGTGAAAAACTTTCAAGTTTGATGAAATTGGGTCAATTGCCTAGTGTAACATATTCACTGAGTGGGTGTGAAAAACTTCCAAGTTTGATTGAATGGGGTCAATTGCCTAGTGTTGCATGTTCACTGAGCCGTGACTAATGGCTTGAAATAATCAAGCCACCAGTTCCAGCCATTCTGCCTATATACCTATATGAACTGCCTATTTCTATGTGAATATGTGAAAATCTGCCTAATTCTATCCTAAAATAAGTGTGTATAGATCATGATACGGCCCCTTGGCTATTAATTCAACAATCCCGCTAATAGAAAAGGCACGGTCAGGATACAGCCTTTTCTACCTTCGGGAAAGTAACCGTAAGCTTCAGGGGTTCGTTTGTTGGTGTGGTGTGTTTGTTAGTGCATACTTATACGTGAAAACCAAAAAATATTGAACAAAGTTCAATTATTGAATGATAGTGAATATACCTCAAGCAGGGGTTAAGGCACTGCCTCCCACGCTCAAGGCGTGTGCAGGGAAGGCGAGTGCTCTGCCGTAGAGGTGGTCAAAAGATTTCCTAAAAAATTAATAGCTGTACTGCCATTAAAGTCAAAAAGTTTCCAAGAAATTTTTCAACTGAAGTCGGGAGATGTTGCCACGAGAGTGAACACCGCCAGACTGATCACTATAATGAAATAAAACATACATATAGTGTGCGTGTGTGTGTGTGTGTGTGTGTGTGTATGTGTGTGTATGTGTGTGTGTGTGTGTGTGTGTGTGTAGCAGAAGTCGGAACTAATTGCTGGCTGACTTCCTATCAGAACACCTATGGAGAGAGGAAATATTCATCACTGAACACTTAAGTCTGATGGTCTTCTCCGTGAATATGCTTTCATGAAATATGACACCATCAAATATGCTTTCTGATTATTAAATTTACCCATAAATTGAGCTTGTGAATCACCCAGCTTTTGATTCTTCTACTTTCGATATACCTTATACCTAGAATATATTTAATTAACATGAACTGTAATAGAGACAATCATCAAAATTGGTTTCATTTATATTTTCTATACATCTTTTTATATTATATTTTCCACATATATTTATACCATGTATATTTTAAAATATCTATAAAGGATACAACAAGCGTCTCTCTAAAACAAGTGCTAAGTTGCTTCGGTTCTAAGCTCGACTGACATTTGAAAATGATGCAGATAATAGGGATGTGTCAGGCGTCAGAGGTGATGTTGAGCACCAATTAGACTGGCAATCTCTATGGCTGACCTGAACAGCAGATACGTGGCCCCCACATCACAACACTATCCTACCTACGTCCACAAATTATAATCACACCTATATCACAATCACGCAAATATAATCACACTTATACCATAATCACACATACATCACAATAAAACCTGCATCACAATCAAACCTCTATCACAATCACACCTCTATCACAATCACACCTCTATCACAATCACACCTCTATCACAATCACACCTCTATCACAATCACACCTCTATCACAATCACACCTCTATCACAATCACACCTCTATCACAATCACACCTCTATCACAATCACACCTCTATCACAATCACACCTCTATCACAATCACACCTCTATCAAAATCACACGTGCACCAATATCATGGCATATTCAGATCTCATTCTTTGTTATATTAATATAATTGGGAAATGATTAATGACTAATGATTTCGTTTCTCACTCTCAATTCATAATTTTATTGCCCTCTTCGACAATGCAAATAAGAATGATCATTATCAGTCACATAAAGAAGTAGGGCATTGAGCCCTCGTGACAAGCTTTCATTTGACGTGATATTGCGTAAAACATTCAGAAAATGATATTTTCAATCATTTTGTCATTGCAAAACGTAAATGTTTATACCCTAAGCTTTACAATAAAATGTTATTACCCATCATATTTCCCCTACATAAAAGTCTGTGTCATCTGAATGTGGATGAGTCTTCTGCTAAAATGCAAATCATCCATTTGTCACTGTCAACAAACTTTGCTAAGCTGACCAGTGATCTAGTTCAAACACCTGCTTCGTAAAGTTTTGCAAGCAATGGGGCACCTTCAAGCTGGGCCATTGGAGTGATTTGGCTTACAGGGGCATGTTTGTTCATTAATCAATTGGTACAGCCTGGGCCTAACACCCTTACCGACCACAATAGAGGTCACATCCTTGTGTACATGTGACCACATACTGGTCACAAGAATACAGCAAGTATTTGGTACTTTCAGCAAAACACATATCATTTAAACATACCCCAAATCTCTGTAAATAGCCTGTGACCTCTGTGATTTCACCAAAGCTTTAATAGTGCTAAAAAATTAAAGGTTTATCTTTGACAAACATGCCAATCTCATATATTTACATTATATATAGGTAACCTAATCAGATGCTTTAGGACACTCATATTCCAGCTTCAATTAGGTCTAACTAAAGCATGAATTTACATCTATATTTCCTATTAACATGCAGGCCCTTTCAATTTTGTAGATATGCAGACATTCTAGCTATGTAGATTGCTTGATATATTGCGATTATTGTCACTCGTGTTATATATCATTTCAGATATTAATATCAGTATACTAATGTCAACTAATCTATCTGCATTTTAATGTTTCGAATCACATTCACATTTTGGTGTCAGGTGCAAATCTGATTATTTCAGCAAAGAATCATTTAAGTTATTCCATCTCCTTTATAAGTCTCAGAGGACAAATCTAAAGTAAAGAGGACTTATAGCCAGTGCCATCTAGATCACATTTACACAGAACTAAGCCAGTACAGTCATGAGATCATACTCTCATAAAATATGATCAAACGCCATATGCACTTGTAATGTCCATTTACAAGACATGATCTGAGCATCTTACTCATCCTACCTTATTTAAATAAACTGATTTTTTTTCAATATATACAGTCTGGATACGCATGTCAGTGTTTGTAATTGCATCTGTTCAATGTTGCATATGTCAGTGTTTGTAATTGCATCTGTTCAATGTTGCATATTTGTCACAACAGAGTAAAGTAGAGGCGAATAATATGAAATTCTTTCAAAAAATGTATAATAACCCATCACTATAATGAAATAAAACATACATATAGTGTGCGTGTGTGTGTGTGTGTGTGTGTGTGTATGTGTGTGTATGTGTGTGTGTGTGTGTGTGTGTGTGTAGCAGAAGTCGGAACTAATTGCTGGCTGACTTCCTATCAGAACACCTATGGAGAGAGGAAATATTCATCACTGAACACTTAAGTCTGATGGTCTTCTCCGTGAATATGCTTTCATGAAATATGACACCATCAAATATGCTTTCTGATTATTAAATTTACCCATAAATTGAGCTTGTGAATCACCCAGCTTTTGATTCTTCTACTTTCGATATACCTTATACCTAGAATATATTTAATTAACATGAACTGTAATAGAGACAATCATCAAAATTGGTTTCATTTATATTTTCTATACATCTTTTTATATTATATTTTCCACATATATTTATACCATGTATATTTTAAAATATCTATAAAGGATACAACAAGCGTCTCTCTAAAACAAGTGCTAAGTTGCTTCGGTTCTAAGCTCGACTGACATTTGAAAATGATGCAGATAATAGGGATGTGTCAGGCGTCAGAGGTGATGTTGAGCACCAATTAGACTGGCAATCTCTATGGCTGACCTGAACAGCAGATACGTGGCCCCCACATCACAACACTATCCTACCTACGTCCACAAATTATAATCACACCTATATCACAATCACGCAAATATAATCACACTTATACCATAATCACACATACATCACAATAAAACCTGCATCACAATCAAACCTCTATCACAATCACACCTCTATCACAATCACACCTCTATCACAATCACACCTCTATCACAATCACACCTCTATCACAATCACACCTCTATCACAATCACACCTCTATCACAATCACACCTCTATCACAATCACACCTCTATCACAATCACACCTCTATCACAATCACACCTCTATCAAAATCACACGTGCACCAATATCATGGCATATTCAGATCTCATTCTTTGTTATATTAATATAATTGGGAAATGATTAATGACTAATGATTTCGTTTCTCACTCTCAATTCATAATTTTATTGCCCTCTTCGACAATGCAAATAAGAATGATCATTATCAGTCACATAAAGAAGTAGGGCATTGAGCCCTCGTGACAAGCTTTCATTTGACGTGATATTGCGTAAAACATTCAGAAAATGATATTTTCAATCATTTTGTCCTTGCAAAACGTAAATGTTTATACCCTAAGCTTTACAATAAAATGTTATTACCCATCATATTTCCCCTACATAAAAGTCTGTGTCATCTGAATGTGGATGAGTCTTCTGCTAAAATGCAAATCATCCATTTGTCACTGTCAACAAACTTTGCTAAGCTGACCAGTGATCTAGTTCAAACACCTGCTTCGTAAAGTTTTGCAAGCAATGGGGCACCTTCAAGCTGGGCCATTGGAGTGATTTGGCTTACAGGGGCATGTTTGTTCATTAATCAATTGGTACAGCCTGGGCCTAACACCCTTACCGACCACAATAGAGGTCACATCCTTGTGTACATGTGACCACATACTGGTCACAAGAATACAGCAAGTATTTGGTACTTTCAGCAAAACACATATCATTTAAACATACCCCAAATCTCTGTAAATAGCCTGTGACCTCTGTGATTTCACCAAAGCTTTAATAGTGCTAAAAAATTAAAGGTTTATCTTTGACAAACATGCCAATCTCATATATTTACATTATATATAGGTAACCTAATCAGATGCTTTAGGACACTCATATTCCAGCTTCAATTAGGTCTAACTAAAGCATGAATTTACATCTATATTTCCTATTAACATGCAGGCCCTTTCAATTTTGTAGATATGCAGACATTCTAGCTATGTAGATTGCTTGATATATTGCGATTATTGTCACTCGTGTTATATATCATTTCAGATATTAATATCAGTATACTAATGTCAACTAATCTATCTGCATTTTAATGTTTCGAATCACATTCACATTTTGGTGTCAGGTGCAAATCTGATTATTTCAGCAAAGAATCATTTAAGTTATTCCATCTCCTTTATAAGTCTCAGAGGACAAATCTAAAGTAAAGAGGACTTATAGCCAGTGCCATCTAGATCACATTTACACAGAACTAAGCCAGTACAGTCATGAGATCATACTCTCATAAAATATGATCAAACGCCATATGCACTTGTAATGTCCATTTACAAGACATGATCTGAGCATCTTACTCATCCTACCTTATTTAAATAAACTGATTTTTTTTCAATATATACAGTCTGGATACGCATGTTACACCCACTTAAAGCATGCGGTATATATTTTTTCACATTTCATCGGACCAGCCTTGTTATATTTTTTATTATCCATTTTATTTTTTATCCAATTTGTATGACATTATTTCCTGATATGTCTGAAGATATGGTTTCTTTAAACCCTATTCCAGTCATTGTATCCGTAAAGATGTCCATTATACGCAGATCAGCGCCATATTTACATGGCTTGAGACAAAGTTTGGTGCATTAATATAGGGTAATTTTGGTAACACAGATTTCTAAGACAATACATTCGCAGCACTTGCTGTGGCTCTAATGGATCCAGCAAACATTGGAGTGCTTCATTAAGGGTGATTACCGCATCTCACAGAATCTCTGTCCTGCCTGCTGGGATTTCAGCACTCTGTACAACTATATGATTTACATGCAGACTTTCAAGATGCCAATAGTGTCTAATGGGGAATAATGCTATCCATGCACCAGATTGGAATTCTGCTGCAAGTCCATCTGAGCTTTAAAACCACCATAAACCGTGCCGTAAAGCGTCCAAGGCCGTGAAATGTCGTGAAATGACAATATGCCTGGTTCATTTTCATGTTCCGGTTCATTTTCTATGATCTATCTGCAAACCAAATGATAAGATAAAATTTGACCTAGCCATACTAATTCCTCATAATTACTATGGACAGGAAGTTTAATACGATTTTATTCTCTCGTTCAAGCTTGTCAAAATGACTAGAAGAGGCTGGGTTTATGCTGAACTTTACAGTATTTAAATTCTTGATAGGCTCAAAAGTCCAAAACTAACTGTTTCAATCCTTTATAAATCTTTTCAAAACAAACTGTTTCCATACTTTATAAATCTCTTCATGAACTGGGGCCCATCGTAATATGAAAGTAACGCTTAAATTTCATTTACCAGTTTGGAAAGTTGTGTTCCAAAGGAAATCTGCAATAAATATTCTGTGAATGGTTGTTAAATGACCCCATTCATGATATAATATTCAAGTTATCGTACATTTTTACACCTGTTGCATATTTCCACACAGCATTTTCGGCGAGGGTAATAACCACTTTACAGGAAATGAATGGAAATTTAACAACTATAAAATTACAGCCCCCTCCCATGGACCCTCACAGCATAAAAAAGGTTCACAACGGATGGTAACAGTCACATCTTACATCTTAAGTAAGATTTAATTAAACTATTACATCTTAAATAAGATTTCATGAAATTATCAAATACATAAAAAAATGATAGTTGAAGTTTCTTCAAATGTAAGTTATGACTTCTTCATTACAGTTATTTGTAATTGTTTGAAATGAGGACATCGTTTTTTAATAACCTAGCAGAATGTTAATATAAGAGGTATATAGAATTACAACGGTAATATTTTATACAGCAATGGTTTCTTACACTAAGGTTCTTGTTCCATTCGCTCTTGCTTTATCTCATATATTGGTGATATCCGTGTTTCCTGTTGGTCACAATGCATATGAGCAGGGCTTCAGCTCATTTCAGGCACATATAATAGTTATTTATGCATTACATATACCTTTATTTATGTATTACACTGAGAACTGAATGATATTTTCTTGTGCCTCTTATAAACCTAGACTTATAGTTTCTACGAAATTGTATTTGGACGCAGTGATGATGTTTCTGAGAGATTTTCAGATATGGTTGGGACATGAATATAACCAAACCAAGGGAAGTGAACACATAAGTTGCATTGCGCATACAGACAAGTCCCGGATGAGATTGAGACGTTATCACCACATAAAACAGACGACCACAAACCTCCAAACAATGCAATGGAAATATTTGGATAGGTAGCTGTACCTGAATGTTATCCAAATTCCCGTTGGTGATCACATTTGAATCATGAATATTGCTGTGTACACAAGCCTTGGCTAACAATATGGCACACAAACGTGATACGTGGAAAACAACAGAAAACTTACCCCAATTAATCATACATCATCAATCCTATTGTGACAGCGCATCGTGATGTTTAATATTTGTATTGCGTATGGCTCACTATCATAGAAATATGAGAAATATTGGTCTAATATGTAAACTTCTTTGCAATGTCCAAAATTCATATTTGGAGAAAAGATGAGTTGGGTTTGCATTGATTCATCTAAGAAGTGTCCTCGATTTAGTAAAACAATTAATTTCATTATTATATTGCTTTTTAGCTATGAGTTGCATAAACCCTGATGGAAGGATTTTCTGTCATTCTGTCTATCAAATTTCTCTGAAACTAATATAAAGGTCGGAGTTCTTAGCTATTTGTAAGCAAGATCTTGTACTTTCTGGGGAACAATTCCATCTATTTTCCATTTGCCTCATTATTGGTCCATTTTATGCTTTTTTAGAAATCTAATAACTATCACTTAGTTGTCAAGGAGACTGCCATTTTGAAAAATGTGACGGCCTATGAGAATTGAGATAACAAGTTGAGGCCAAAATTAAATATGTAACATGCATTTTGATTGGTCTAAATTATTACCTGCCCAAGTCTGCTCGTGGAAAGGATTTAGATGATCATTTATGAAGCAATTTGCAGTCATTTCCAGAAGATATTCACAAATATTGCAAAAAACAATAATCAGCATAGCTCTAAGGCCACTGGCCTATGGTTCCATCTTATCATACTTATGACGCATACAAGCCAGTATATTGCTCCCTGTTATCTGGTCATAATTGGAATCAACTGTTATCAGAACATGCATTTGCTGCATTAACTCTCTGACCTTTTGTTGTTAGAAGATTGCAATACAGATAAAAGATGTGGATATTTAGATACGAATTGATGACACAGTAAACTTGACACAAATGACACAAATTCTTTTTCAAATTCATTTAAACGATATTATATGATATTTTCTTTGGGTAAACTAGAATAATAAAAAGAGGTTCAATTTCACAGAGGGCTTCAAAAATATACGGAAAGTGGCAAAATGTGGGAATGTGGAAACCAATTCCTGTTTACTTTCTATTCATGTGCACCGAGCATGAAATCAAGGACAGGCAATCACACATGTTGACCCTTGTTGAACTTGCAATTGACCAAATTAGTATAAAGCCAGAATGCATTACTTTTGTAGGCCTTATAGAGATCAAACAGAATGCATTACTTTAATTGGGCCTTTAGAGATCTTGAGGCATATCTCGATCAACATACCACCGCCATGTTTTGAGCGCTTTCAATGCTTGGCGCCCAGTATCACAAATTAACACAATACGTGCGAATGCATTCTCCGCTATGCTCCATTCAACTAAATCTGGGCCCTTGTGATAGTACGGAGTTTATATATAGAGAAGCAGTGAGTTTTTAAAACACTGAGAGTTTTTTGTTTGCCTCTTTGTTTGGGGTTTAACGTCACTTTCAACATCATTTCAGCCATTTCATGATGCGACATCATTTATTTTTGCTAGTCAGCCTGAGATATAATATTACGATAATATAATATTATCGTTGACGCGAATGATTTTCATTTCCTGAACTTATGAAACATACATATTACAAAAGCATATCATCACTTACATTTCACCTTTCTACTTCTGAATCTACACATTTTTCTACCTATTTGAGGGTTTATTTGCTCTCTTGATTTCATTGTACTGACAGATGATTTGGACTGCTTCCAAATCCAATTACAAAATTTGCTCTTATTTATGACCAATTATTCTGTCCCAGACCTCCTTTCCTCTTTCGAATTTATATGAATAATTAAATCTTGTCCTTGAGAGGAGACCCTTGACCCCAAATCAGATTTTCGTCTTTTGTTTTTATTTAATTTTAAGTTGGCACACACATGAGGGTTTTACCAAAACTTTCAACATTATTTCAGTCGTATCATGACGAGACCTACTTGTAGCAGATATTATACTGCCTTACTGAACTATCATGATACAGGTCCTTGACATGATGAATATTGGTTGTTTTGTTTTTGTTAAGTCATAAAAAATGACGTGCATTTTAAGTACATATCGTTTTGAAGTATGTCGATGTAACATATGGCAAAAATGAGTCAATCAAAGTCCATCTTGATGTTCTATGTGGGTTTTATTGGTTGACAAATGGCTGGAATCTAAAATATCATAAATACAGAGTAATCACTAATAGATCATATAAATCACTCCTTTGATGTTAAAAGTAGCTACATTTTGTATTTCCCTCCAATGGGTATGTCAGGTGACTGCATTTTGGTGGCAAGTTTGAATATCACAATCCTTTGCAATCAAATGCCATCCTATGATTTTATGATTACAAATGTATTGTATCCTATTGCTATCATCATTCTGTATAATTTGGTAACAATATTTTATTGCATATTTATTATGACCCAGTTCTATTCATGACCTACTTTTGGCTAACCCAGATAACCCAGTTTGACACTGTTACACATATATTTTGAGTGCTTTGTGGTTCAAGTTAAAGTAGCAATTTATAAAACCTCAGGGGCTTGATATTTAAAAAGCAAGTGTCACGTTTGTTTCTAGCCTTGAGACATTTATTAATACATATATCGTTTTTTAAGCAATACACAGGTCAGAATACCGCAGTAAAGCTTATGTTATCCGAGCGACGTGTGAGATAAACTTTAACATGCGCGGGTAAGATAACTTTGCTATGATGTTCTGAGTTCATAGTGCTGAACATAATCCTACAAAGTTACACAGGAACAAGCTTGTGGACTTTTTTTTGGCATTCCTTTTTTAGTCATGTCGGTAATATTTTCTAAATTCCCTCCACTCCCATCAAACGACTAATGGTCAATCCATAATACAGTTATGAGGTACACTATACGCTTGCATTCAGATTGTTGCACTTTGCTACAATTTTAGAGCACTTCATTTGGGACGGCAGTGACAGAAATGTCCAAACCCATTGAACATTGATTAAATTTCAAATATTGCTTAATCACATATGCTTTTGTAAACTTTTTTGTAAATTGGTTTTTATTTTATCAGTATAAAGTGCTATATTGATCTATGACAAAATGACAACTGCCTGATAAAAGACCGAGGCACATGGCATATTATATGTATCGGGACTGGCTTTAGGTTTGACATTTGATGAGGAAAGCGTCATCAGTTTGTGTGCTCCCAAAGCGTGCTTCTGATAACATGTAAACATATTACTAGACATTCTTAATCTCTCATACTGGATGTTAATAATTCCTTTTGTAAAGGACGTCAAAATGCACTTATAATCATTGAAGCAAAATGATTGTTATGATTGATGTAAACGCTTTCTGATCGACCTGATATGACCACTGTTGCGGAAAGGATCCTAAAACACCATTCCATAATTTCATCCTATTTGATCAAATCTGAACGAAGTCAGAAGAGGGTAACATACTTTTAATGTCTTATATGCAATATAATAAAGATATTTCTATTTATTGATTTTTGGAACATCTGACATCAACACATGTTAACACAGAAACAAGTATAACACTCTTGGGTATTGATTAGGTCCATGTATACATGAATAAGACCTTGGGTTACTTCTTAGCAACCAATCCATCTTGGAAGACTCATCACCTTCAATAATAATCTTTTGATAGTGTACAGAATATTTACATAAGACACAGATGATATTGTAAAGCATCTTTTGACGAGGACAGTGAGTGCTGGTTTGAAGGCTTCAGTCTGGCAGGGCAACAGGTATTGCACTGTACAAATTGAATTATCGTTTTATTGCCCATGCTCAACAGACATCTTGCTTTGATTTCTCTTTTGGTTATCACAAGTGGGATCAATATATCACCTTAAAATGGTTCATGATCAAATTGAGACTTCAAACACAAATCAATAAACTGGTTGGGGTTGCTTAACATTTTGCTGTCGCATTTGTAGTTTATTGCTTCATATCTTGATAGACACTTTCAATACCTCGTTATACACCACATATTTTTGTGTAATTAAATCAAACCCCAATGCGCTCACATTCAATTTGTATATATACCTTGTTGGCAATTCCGCCAAATCAAATATAATTTATTTCTTGATCAAATTTGTGAATAAGTTAAGTTAGGAATATCAAGTATTCCCAGATATCCTATATTAAGGATACGATCTTAGTAAAGATTATGTGTGCTGTACTATAGTGTTTGTTTGGCTTGTTTGGGATTTTACGCAACTTTCAATATTATATCAGTCATTTCTTGACGAGACCTACTTGTAGCAGATATATAGCGCTGCCTCACTGAATTGTCTTGATGCAGCACAAGGTGATGAGACTACTCCCCCTATATGCATCACACAGGAAGTCGTTAAAGGTATGAAGAACATTGTCACCACAAGCAGTCATTTGATAACGGTCACAAGTGCCTGGTAAATAGTCAGTGTATCCATATCTTGTGTTTGTGCTTATTACCCAATAAATATCCCCAGCAGTCAGTGCTTATTTCTAAGCACCATATACCAAAAAGATTCTTAACATCAAGGTTTCAATATGCCATCAAGACCTTATCTCAAAATTGATCACGTGATTGATGTGAATGCCAATCCAATCTGGTAGAGTTGTGACGTTCCCTACAGTACATAAACATATATGTATACTAATGTATATGTTATAATCAGTCTCTCCCTGGTTATGTAACCACCTTAACTACCTCAGAGTTGTGTACCTTCTCTATGATTCAGTTGGCGCTAATTATGACCATATGCCATCTGTTAATTCCCATGCCGTATTAACATATTCACAGCCACGCATACTATATTGGCCATTGGAAAAAGCTAAAAGAACAAAGCACAGACCTATGTTAATACTTTCATGAATAACCTTTATGTTTATGAAAATCCAGTATTTTCAGAAGAACATGTGAGACCATATTGCCTCTTCCCGCCTATTCACTTTTAAGCAAACCCTTTCTGCCTGAGCAACATATGGCCGGTTTCCTCACACAGTCTTAAAGAAATATTTATCCACCAAGTCAATCGTTCACTGTCTCTTTAAAGGGACATAGAATCCATCAAAACACATAATTTCTTCCTTGGCAGGAACGACTTATATACTCTGATCTGAAATTGAAAATAAAAAGCTAGAAAGTCCTATTGATGATTTCATAATACACAACACACATATGTAACTTGTTTATCAGATCTAAATTAGTCAATGGTGATACACAAATGACAACTTAACCCATTGCCTGCTTTAATCTGCCATTCCTTCCTCTCAATAACTTTGTTTCTCCCAAACTGAGCTATCAAATTAAAATCAGTTATTCTAACTTGTCACTTATGATTTTGTTCTAAATAAAGACAGCCTTTTGGGTTGAAGCCAGTTGATTTGTTTGATGAACAATGTTGTTAACATACTGTGATTGCACATTGTTTGATGGAGATATAGAACAAATCCTCTTGAACAATCACATAAAATCTAAAGCGTATTCCAGATGTTTGGACACATTTTTATCTTCTTTTGGTTCTGTCCACTGTTTGTGTCAAATGCAAAGGCACGAAGATTTTTGTTTTAGCAGAGTTTGCAGTTGTAACAAGATAAAGATGTTTGTAGTACATAATTTACAAAAAATGAATAACGCCAACTTGACCGAATGGAATTTCATATAAAACAATGTTCACATTATTGTTGGCATCCCGGCTTGGTGTGGTGCAAAGTATAAAAAATAATTCATGCTTTAAGAGCATTTTGAATATATCTAATCAGGGATATCAATTTTTTGTAACCTGATACATGATCCTTTCCATTTAACAGCATCCATTTACGAATGAATATTTCATATTTGATCTTCCATTTAGTGGTTGCCATTCGCTGTTGTCAAATGGTTTTACCAAAAGAAAACATGGAATGCAAAGGTAACGCAAAACCCCAGCCTTGGTTTTTATGTGTGTAAAGTGTGCAACAAAGGACACAGGAGAGGAGATGATCTATGAAAGAGAATTATGAGGCATACAGACACTTAGTATATATTGTATGATGCTTATGGGATAAGCAGCATCAAGTGTGACCTCCAATATGCCTAATGTCATATACAATTACCTTTGTTTAGTCACTCTATTGAAGACTTGACAATGCCACAAAGCGTTGCTTCCCCCTTCAAGAATGTTAATATTGACTAACAAGGTCTGGTATCAAAGACCATGAGTCATATTCATAATATATTCTTTTACAAAATGCACACACACACACACATATATATATATATATATATATATATATATATATATATATATATATATATATATATATATATATATATATATATATATATATATATATATATAGGTATCATGTATTCATTATTCTCTAATGATCTGAGAATTCTTAGTCTTAGTCTTTTAGTTTAAGCAAAGATGACAGGTAATGTAGATGTAGATGTCTTCAGGCGCTCCTAATGTCAATTAGGAGATGTCAATAGGAATTTAAGGCCCTCTATGTGGTAAGGAGGATTTTGAAATTGATTCTGGCATAGACTGGGAACCAATGCTCCTATGATTTTTAGCTATGGTGACTTCGTCGGGATAGCTTCTGCAGTGTGGGGATTTCTGTCATTCTGTCCGTCAACTTTGGTCTTCTCTGAAACTACTGGTCGGAATTCTCAGTTTTGAGTTTTATTCTATTTTCCACTAGGCTCGAAGACTTTTCTATTTTGCTATGGTTATTACAAATCGAATAGTTATCCCTCATTTGCTAGGGAAGTTGCCATTTTCAATAACATGACAAATATTAGCCAATGAGAATTCAGATAACAAGTTAGGTCCAAATTTAATATGTAACATGCAATTTCATTGGTCAAAATTTTCATCTGCTCAAGCCTGCTCTGAATCTAAATGATTTCCAGAAAATGTTCACAAACATTACAAAAAATCAGTGATCAGCATTACTATAAGCCATTGGCCTATGATTCGGAAATGTGAACAAATTTCCTAAAATTCCCTGCAACACGTGGAGCAGAGTTCTTTAGAAATTCTAGCTTTTTATGTCAGCTGCTAAGGGACCACCAAGAAGGCCATTTTTACTGAGAGTAGATGACACAAAGGCTTGTGTCGGATTCTGTGTTGTTTTACCGTCTTAGGTGGGGTTCCAGTTGAGGCGACACTGTCCTTTCCCTCAAATTGGAAGTATACGTCACGTTGGAAATATGTCTATAATTTTCAATCAGCTAGAATCCTAGCTTCGTTAATAGTGGGGCGATAATTTATTTTCATAATGGCAGATATCATGGCACCTATTTGTGATTTGTTTTAAGGGCAGTGGTGTAGGGCAGCAGCTCAGGAAGGAAGTCATCAAGAAGCCATGTTGGGATTGGGTCAGGCTCACGTGATATATTTGTTGCCTTTCTAATGAGTTTCAGCACCTTCTCAGGAGTAGGAGGAGTGGCAAACCTTGCTGTTGCTAGGTGCATTGTTTGCCACGTAATTTGGTTGAACAAGCTGCTCATTGACACTGTGTGATGAGTAGGGAAAGTTACCTATTTTCAATTATTTAAATGGAAAAAATGGTAAAAGGATCATCCAAGTCGACCATTGGTGTTTCCCTTAATACAGAAAGTAAGCTATCACCATAAACAATGTTATGGAGATAGTCTTATTTTCATCAAGGGGGCTGGATTCTCTAAGGATACACAGGCTTCCTTAAAAGGAACTTACATTTCAAGTAAACATCCTGGCACACCTCTATAGTTATTAACAGGATTAAGAGAGGGACGTCGTTCTATTTACTGAAATCAGCGAATTCAGCATTGATATCTGTTTTTATGGCTTCTTTGTCCTGGTACCTGAAATTTCTGGTATGTATCCATTTATGGATGGTCTAGGTTTTAAAGAATCAATGAAAACTTTGAAAAATAGTGTGGGTCATAAGGTACACATCCACAGTATTACTCTTTAAAAATCTGTTGCTCTTGAAAGTCATGACAAGATTAAATGTGTTTCCATGTTTATGCGTGAGTTCATTGTACCAGTGGGTTATTTAATAAGTTGCTGAAATGTCAAAGTAATTCACACTATCAACTGTTTGGGGTTTATTCACATGGAAATTTTCATCCCTGAGAAATTGAAATAACAGTTCAGTGAAGTGATTTCAGTAACTTCATCCAAGGACTCAGAGTCCCGTTTTGCCAGAGGATTCAGGTCTGTAAAGCACAGTAAGATGCTTTTTTTTCTACTCCCTGAGTTATAATGTTGAGGTGCCTGGGGGGACTTGTTTGAAGTAAAGGTTTCCCAGTGAAATAATCCAAAGCCGCGCCCACGTCTAGGTGTACAAGGAAAGGAGTACAATCTGAGATATCCCTCATTAAGCTCACCGATAATTAACACACTGACTTATCAGGCAGCCAGATTCCAGGTACAAAAATAAAACCAATGGTTTAAAGTAGTTTTGAAACCCAATACGTTCTCTACAAAACCAATTTAATACTTCGTGAACCAATTTTTGTTTGTTTGCACCATGAGCTTTTTGTAAACTAAATATGACTATAATTTGATCTAAGCCATGTGTCCAAATATAGTATTACTAAATTTAAACTAAGGGCAGGAAAACCTCACCTTTTGCTTCCTTGAAATATTTCTTTCGTGGAGTTGAAATTTATGTGATTGAGTGGTGGAACACCCTATATTAAAATCATGCACTAGAGATTTTACAAGATTTGCGCCCCTTGTTGCTCAATTGCTCATTATAATTGCAAAGAACTACAATTCATTGCCACATCCAAACTGAGCACAGGGGTAAAAGTATTCTATGGTACACTATTCATTTCAACAATTCCCTCAACAGGGTCACAGGCTTTTCTAATTTCCATACAAGTGTTCTTGGAATTAAACTGTGAAAGAATTGTAAGTCTAAAGTAGGTTTTTCGAAGCACAAAATTGTATGGTACAGAACAGAAATCCATACAGTAATATATGAAAGTACATGTATAATTAGCAACTCTATACATTTAATTATAATCTAGTCATTGAAAGTTGTGATTTCAGCTTTCGTCGGCCTTAGTTGTATATTTGACAGAAGGAATGATTGGTGTTGATCAAAGAATTTGGGCATTATCTGAGCTTTTCATATTCCCTTTGGTATGCACGCCCGTTTTATCTTCTTCAATACTATTTTCTAATTCAGCGTGCGCGCAATCTGAACCCAACCCATCGGTCATTGGAAGAGTGTCATGATGGGAGAGTGCATGGAACCCTATTCATTCCTCTTGGCTTAATGACTGCAGGGAGTGTGCAGCCTTTTATTCGGATCTTTGGCTGTTTCCGTGAGACCTTATGCCAACTATTTAATTCTGATCGACATGGATTTATCGATGCATTTAGATCCTCAGGTTGGTCAGTTTCATCATTATTTTCTCATTCCAAGCCACCAAGTCGGATCTAGGAAATGATGATTGTGCCCATTCTTTGCCAATACTAAAACAAATTTGACTTTTCATTAACACAAATTTTCTGACATAAATATTCTTAATACAAATAAGTATAAAAGGAGCAGAGAAGAAGCGAGTGTAACGTTCACTTACAATGTTATAAGCGGCAGTTGGCCAGCAAACTTAGCCAGGAATTAGTACAGAGGCTTGCTGCATTATACCAGGTGAACGTTCAATATAACAGGTTCTCTGACTTTCATATTTAGCTCAGAGCCCAATATTTAGTTTATATATGATACTGTCGACACAGTTCTGAAAATGAGATTAACAACTGTTAACCGTTGTAGCATAACAACGCTATTTGTCTGAATTTATATCAAATGTCAAGAAATATATTAGATGCATTAGAATGGGTTCAAACGTTGCAAGAATGTTGAGTGCATATATACCCCACCTAAGACAGTGAGTGCATATATCATCAATGTGATGATATGTCTTGGTGACATTGGTGAATTTCAATATCCTGACTGATTAGTATTTAATACTGGTTATTATCTCAACCACAGGCCTTTGGGTTTTGCATGTCATCTTTGGATGGGAGTAATGAGATGCTTTGATTGCTAGCAGAGATGGGTATCACGTGTGCTATGTGATGACAATGGGCATGATGAGACAGTGTGATGAAGCAATAACACTTCCATCATCTCACAACAATGGTTACTGTGTACCACACAAACACAATATCCACCGAATTTGCATCCCCGATAGACCTCAGCACCTACCACTTTAGTAATTAGGATCGCTCCATGGTGTGCCTCGAAAATGTCATTGTCTGATGTAAAACCTATTAAAACAAAACTTACAAACAAAATGAAATAAAGGTCACTTGAACATGATGACCACATGGACATTTGAACATCTTATATTTTTAATGGTATTTTGTCATTTTGTTTTAATCTCACAGTCTATGAACTGTATTTTGAAACAATAAATATCAATTTGATGACAATGATTTGAGGATCGCCGTGAAACCTACTTCTGGGCTAAATTAGCAAATGTGCCGTCAACTCTACTATTTGGTACCATCTGATGAGGAAAAGAGCACCTGAGATTAATTGCTGATTAAGAGGCAATGAGCGTCATCGGAAAGTTTCCTGCTTGTATGGCCTCTGCATTGCCTCATCGGAAAAGCAATCTCTTCATTACGCGTCTTAACCACATTGTAACACTGCGCCTTTGTCTCGTGGAAACCAATTAAGGGTCAAGGATTTCACTTGTAAAATCTGATTTCATAAGCAAAGAGGAGAGGAAATGTGAAAGTGGGGTAGGAGTGGAGTTGCACGTGTCGGTGATAGCAGATACTTAAAGGGGTAACATATACGCCTGTATTATTCTTAACCTGCATCTTTTGCGCTATTTTTACACCACGAGATAAAGCTTCATTTTATAATTTTACAAATTATATGTTGTAAAATTATTGTAGGAAGGTCTCTGTTATTGGTGGAAATTATAATAAAGTACTAAATTGCAAAAGTTAGATTTCTGTAGGACTTATCATGCCACTTTTCCATAAACATCTTGCACTTTGTCATATCATGTACTTGTGCATGACTGTGTGTGCACTGCAGGGGAAACACAACAAAATCATATATTACATGAAATGAAAAAAAGAATAAGATAAAAGAAGAAAAACAATGAATATTTATCATAATTACAGATTGTATATCATATGATATGGCTATTTGTTTGTGAGCAAATAAAATACATGAGACAATTGTCTTAATGTAGTAAAATACATAGTATGAAAAATATTTTTAAAAAACAGCTAATGAGTTCATGTAGCGCTTGATTAATATGCGAGTTTCATATTTCTATGTGGGCGTACATATGTTTGACATTTTGTTGTTTCAAGAGAAAATATAACGTCCTGAATGCCGTGATAGGATTGGGATGATCAGGACCACCCCACCCAGCATTCATCAGCAATAAAAACAAATGCTGACACAGTGTTATAGGTTGTATCTGGCTGTTTTTATTGGGACCCCCTACTCACTCCTGTTTTCTTCTTTGTCTGTAGTACCCTGTCTATTGTTTTAATTCCTTTAATGTGGAGGTTGTGCACTATTTGGGGCGAGGACCTTGGTCATGCTGCTAAAGGTAGGAATCCACTTTAGAGTTGGTTTTCACTCCAACTAGTGCATATATATATATATATATATATATATATATATATATATATATATATATATATATATATATATATATAATATAAGGTCTGATAATATATATAATATATATATATATATATATATATATATATATATATATATATATATATATATATATATATATTTCTATATGGCATTTACATGAGACAGACCTTATATTATCAGGAGCTCATGGTACCATTAAGCTATTATATAACCTGAGTATGACTTTGATGAATATGCTGTAATCAAGGACACGTGGAATAGGGCAGATAACAGAAATTTCTCAGAATCAATATTCTATCAAACAAAGAAAATGTTCGGTATATTGTGCAACTCTATTGACCGTGCTAAACATGAGTATTTATTTGCTAAGCGTTCCTGGAAGTAGCCAATGGTAGATTAAACTTTCTTATAGGAACGAAGAAATGACTTGTGTTTATTTTTCGTCATTAATCTTTCTACATACAATGCATTTTTAAATGTTCGGTATTCTAAATCATCTTATGTTGCTAGGTGAATGATTAAATATGCAAATCATGATAATTGTACCAATTCAATATCATTTATTCAAATTTGTAATTTTCATCACACATCATTTGAATATTTGTTGTTTGTAGTTGATGTTTTTCTGCCCGTCTTCCATATCATTTAAGAAGCCTTTGTGAATGACATGCCTGTTATATGGCGGACAGGAGCTTACAACAAATCGTATCTATACTTTAATGCACATCTCCTATTCACACCGAATAGTCACACAAAGATGGCACTGACTGCATGGTATCAAAATAAATGTGGGCACCATTTTGTACCTCCATTCACTTTCTGCAAGGTGTTTAGAAGGCTAATGGTGGATCTATTCAGCATGTCTTGACTCATGCATATATACAATATACAGGAAACGGGGAGATTCCCCAAAAGACATCAGTGCATGTGATCTCCCGCTGGTTCCACCTCTCGCGAGTTACAAATTCCGTTTCTGATCACGTGATCTATGTGATTTCCTCTCTTCTAACAGGCCAATTATTTCAGAACAAAATATTCCAACATAAGGGCCATTATAGACATCAAACTTTGATATATTTGAAAATTACAATATCATCAAAGAATCAAAGAAAGCTTGGTTGGCATGATGTCCAAATATAGCAATAATCACAGGCAAAGAATAGACATGTCTTAACGTCAGATAGTTTAAGTCTCTTCTCGATCTTTCTTGTCGTGTTTCAGGCGCTTTGCTGTTGTTCTTGTGTCTTGTCTCCAAGATTTATATGGTCTCTAAAACATCAAATACGTCCGTAAATATTTCATTTCTGTGAAATATATTTACTCAGATCAAGGAAACTATACTTACAAAATAATTTGCACATTAGAAAATTTGACAAACATATTCTTCCTTTTTGGTGAATGATATTCACATTATCTGTGTCACATTATCTGTGTCCACCAGGTTTTAAAGTCTTTTAGACGAAATAGGTCATTCTAAACCTATTTGATGAGCCATGTCTTCTTTTTACGTTTTTCTAGAAGTTATCTTTTACAATCTAAATTCCTAAGTTGACTGTGATGTTTATGGTACCATGGGCATATAATATTACTTCGCCATATTACTCCCAACATAAACTAGAAACAGGAATAACAAGAATATAGCTCAATCCGCCACTCTAATACCTCGAGATTAAGGATGTAAACTTAACCTGCATACACAAGCCTTGAGAATAATCCTTTTTTTTGCTAGGAAACTCGCGATTGTATACATATATATATATATGTATATATATATATATATATATATATATATATATATATATATATATATATATATATATATATATATATATATATATATATATATATATATATATACAACTACCTTTTTACTTTGGACTACCTTTTTACTTTGGACTATATATATATATATATATATATATATATATTGTAGTAAGTGTAATAAAGAGACTATGTCTATTGTACAACTGGTGCAAAGGGAGTGCCCCAGGGACCTATTAGCAGAGCAAGCCCTCCCTACCTTGTCCCTGAGATTCCATACCTCTAACTCCGACTTCATGCCCGTAGACTTGGAGTTAGATCTGCCCGATCTGCCGGATGCCATGCTTCAAGACTGCTCGTACTCCCCGGTGTCAACCTCCGAGATGCCAATGTAATGTATATGGTTAGGCACTATCTTATACGTGTACTCCTCTAGGACTGTGCAAGTCTACCACAGCAAAACCTCTCTGCCTTTCTGATTCTTTTCACTCGCATCTACAATGCACGTATCATTGCCACTCTGAGCTCATTACGCGTAATCCGTCAGAGAATGTTACTCAGATTCAGTCAATTCTAATTGCAGTCTCCAGCCCAAAAAACTATAAACATGTGCTTGATTGCAGATCTACATGAGGTCCTTCAGTATTGTATATGTTGAATGTCTACTGCATAATTATACCTCTGCTGATCTGCAAAGTAGATTGGAATCAAAATGTAAGCAATAGCCTGTGGTGTATTGTCATAGCTTTATGCATGCTCCACGTGTGTGTGTGCATATGATGGTGTGTCCCATGCAATGGTTTCTAGAGAAGGTTCCCCACACGACCAGCCAGATGATACTGGCAGATAATCCTTGTGTCTCCACTTGTAAACCTATAGATCAGTGACAGGCCATCTAAGTCCTGCTTCGATTTGCCACACTCCTAAGGGCCACATCCCTACTGGTCAATGTGGTGTATTTCACTCTGTCAGCACGCCGAATGGGACCTGATACAAGCGCAACTGCAGGCTGCTTGTCCCCGCGGCAGCCTCGGCCAAAGGTGACTGCTTGCCAGACACAGTGTGACTGCAGGTGACTAACACTCCGACGCACAGATCAACCCCCCAACAAGGTGTGACTAACACTCCGACGCACAGATCACCCCCAACAAGGTGTGACTAACACTCCGATGCACAGATCACCCTCCAACAAGGTGTGACTAACACTCCGACGCACAGATCAACCCCCCAACAAGGTGTGACTAACACTCCGACGCACAGATCAACCCCCCAACAAGGTGTGACTAACACTCCGACGCACAGATCACCCCCAACAAGGTGTGACTAACACTCCGATGCACAGATCACCCTCCAACAAGGTGTGACTAACACTCCGACGCACAGATCAACCCCCCAACAAGGTGTGACTAACACTCCGACGCACAGATCAACCCCCCAACAAGGTGTGACTAACACTCCGACGCACAGATCAACCCCCAACAAGGTGTGACTAACACTCCGACGCACAGATCACCCCCAACAAGGTGTGACTAACACTCCGACGCACAGATCACCCCCAACAAGGTGTGACTAACACTCCGACGCACAGATCACCCCCAACAAGGTGTGACTAACACTCCGACGCACAGATCACCCTCCAACAAGATGTGACTAACACTCTGACGCACAGATCAACCCCCAACAAGTGTGACTAACACTCCGACGCACAGATCAACCCCCCAACAAGGTGTGACTAACACTCCGATGCACAAATCACCCCCAACAAGGTGTGACTAACACTCCAACGCACAGATCAACCCCCCAACAAGTGTGACTAACACTCTGACGCACAGATCACCCTCCAACAAGATGTGACTAACACTCCGACGCACAGATCAACCCCCAACAAGTGTGACTAACACTCTGACGCACAGATCACCCTCCAACAAGATGTGACTAACACTCCGACGCACAGATCAACCCCCCAACAAGGTGTGACTAACACTCCGACGCACAGATCAACCCCCAACAAGGTGTGACTAACACTCCAACGCACAGATCACCCCCCAACAAGGTGTGACTAACACTCCGACGCACAGATCAACCCCCCAACAAGGTGTGACTAACACTCCGATGCACAAATCACCCCCAACAAGGTGTGACTAACACTCCAACGCACAGATCAACCCTCCAACAAGATGTGACTAACACTCCGACGCACAGATCACCCTCCAACAAGGTGTGACTAACAGTACGACGCACAGATCAACCCCCCAACAAGGTGTGACTAACACTACGACGCACAGATCACCCTCCAACAAGATGTGACTAACACTCCAAAATGGTTTGACTAACAGTCTGATAATTTTGGCTCTCAAATATAGAATAAATAATCACTCTAAAATAGTAAGCTCACCCTCCAATTATGATGTGACTATCGCTTTAAAAACGTTTGACTAACAGTTTTGCTCACTCTGTAATACACAGTGAATAACATTCCAAATAATAGGCTCACCCTCCAAAAAGGTATGACTAACATTACAAAATGCTTTGACTAACGTTCCAATACATTTGGCTAACTCTCCAAAAATTACGAATAGCACTACAATGCACTTGGCACTTGACACATCAAAATTTGAAATAAATAAATAAATAAAAAGAAATATTTAATAAATAAAAAAGATCGTTAAATGTAACATTTCACAGTTTCACACATGTAAGATCTACTGGTAAATACAATGGTATCCATGCAAATATATTCAAATTACCTTACAAGAATCGATTTTCATAATAAAAACCATGACATTTTGCATTTGCCTTCAATTGAATAGCTGAGTATTGTAAGGTAAACTTAGAGGTCACATTAGTGGTCAATACATTGCCCAATGTTCTGTGAGTGGTTGACTGGCCAAAGTGCAATTGTAACAAAATAGTCATAAAAGCAATGTCATCTATATACTCAGGTCTACGCGAGGCATATTCTTCGGTCAATTTTCTTTCAACACTAGCCACGACGGATTTGTTTTAAGGAACATTGTTACTATGATCTTAAGGCGGTTTATGTGTGTTGGTGGTGAGTGTCCTCTGTTGGTAGATTTTTAAGGGACTATTTTAAGGGTATTTGTGGCTCTTTAGCTTCAGAGAAGGTGTGAAGGTGTGTTTAGCCTTCTGAGCATGTTTTACTACTCTACACAGTAATATTACTCTCTGATAGTGTGGCTGGCTCTAAGACATAGTGTGTCTAATTAATAGACACAGTGAAACTACTCTGATACAGTGCCACTACCCCGTGTGGCCATCTCCTTATTTTGAAAGCAATTTGACTTATTTGTTACATAATAGTGTTACATATTGTTGTAACAGCTTTCATTCAATTGAACGAGAAGTGCAACCTTGCTGATACACTATAACTATAAGTGACACCTTTACTGAATCAATTTGAAACAGGTGCTAATCTCTTGCTCATAAAATATGATTTGCTCATACAATATATTAGCACCAGTTCGTCTGTCGTGGGTTTAATTTCCGTTGATGCATTGAATTTAGATTACGATTTCTCTTATGATCTGAGAACTGTGCCTTGAGGTTATCCCGTGGTCCTTGTGATTCTGTGACTTGGTGGTTGGTCACGCTAATGACCTACACTATGACTGTTCAGTTAGGTAGCACTAGAGTAAGGCAAATAGGTCTCGTTATGATATAACTGAAATAAGGATAAAAATGATATAAAACCATATACATTCAGACACAACTCCAAAATGACAACAAGTGACAACCTTGATTTGACACAATAACAATAAATGACACATTTACTGACACACTATGACAATACGTGATAAATAGATAATTTCCAAATATGAACTTTGCAGGAATCTCATCGTTCTTGATGAAATTGACAAATTATGTTTTAAGAAAACAACCAAAGGAAAGTGCACAATTCTAATTTTGCAATTTAATAATGCTAAATGTAATGTATTAATCAATGTTATATTGGATTAAGTTGCTCTTCATACGATAGATTATAATGTAACGTTTGCTTTGTTCAGTGTGTGAACTCCGAGTGATAAGAGTAGAGTCCTTGGTAAGTTGAGCTGCTCTGAGGAGGAGCTGAGGCTGACTGATTCTGTCTCCGGGCAGACATAGCCCGACACTAACATGGGTCCTAACACAATGACAAACAGAATACTGCCCTGGGGAGACGACTGCTGGTGCAGGCATACCAAGCTAGCTGCACACTGTATTGGTTTTGTGTGCATTAATGCAGCTAGTACTGGCTGGCTTCAATGTATAAATATATATATATATATATATATATATATATATATATATATATATATATATATATATATATATATATATATATATATATATATATATATATATATATATATATATATATATATATATATATATATATGGCAAAACTGTATTGATATATTCATTACCATTATATCCCCATGATTGCTACAAGGCAGACCTATAACATTAATAATCCCCAAACAAAGAAAGGAGCCATATATTTCCAGTACTCTCATGCGCCTGTATACTGGTTAAATATTATGATGATATGTTGCTTTGGTTACAGTTATGATGATATGTTGCTTTGGTTATATTTTACATGTGAAGTCTTTATTTTCCAATAATATGATGAGACTGAGCCTCAATCATGTCCCTGTACAGCCTGTTTTATCCGATATTACACTGACATAGTCTTGACGATGGCAGGGTTTATGAAGTCCCTTGTGTGTCATCAATGTTGACAGACACAACTTGAATACAACTGCTTCTGCCAGTCTGGGTTTCCCAATGTTTGACATGGCCTTATTGCTTCATGAATCGCAAAAGGTCATTCACTCCACTGGGGGTAGACACATTAATGTTTGGAGTTCAACTGTCACATCTATCTTTTAATTTAGATATCCATAACAATACCGGTTGAAGAATGTGACAGAGGGTATGATAAAACTTATTTATATTTATTTTTTATTTAGCTTTATAGATTTATTTATTAGTGTCAAATGCACAGACCAATATATCAAGTAAAAGTTGATTGGATGACAAAGGAATTTGAAGACGAAATAAAACCTATGTTGACACCTTTTTCCTGAGAATGTTGCTTATATATTCTGATTCATGATTATTCTCAATTTATACAGTGATGATACCAGACAGTGTCTGACCTCATTAGGGAGATCATTTCAGAATATAGGGCAAATACCAAGAAGGTTCTATCCCCTATTCCCTTCGTTTGAGTATGAGGGACTGGTACCAAGGTCTTCCACAGTCTTATTTGGTGACATGACAGTACCACCTATTTTCACTGAGCAAATACCATGTCTTGCTGTGGGGCCATATTTCTTGTTAGCACAAATCAGCATTTCCATCTTTCCATCATTAATAAACGTCAATGATGTATCTACTTGTCTCATCCATTGAGATGTAAATGTGAGTGTCATCTGCATAGATGTGGAAGCTCAGTCCATATTTTGCAATGGTGTCAAAATAGATCCGGAAACAGTAAATAGGATAGGTCCCAAGAAAGAAACGTCTGGAACTCCACACTTAATTGATCTCAACCAGGACCTGTGTGTACCCACTTTAACACACTGTTTGCTGTCTATTAGGTGAGGGCATGACCAGTTCTTTTGAACTTATCTGCAAATCAGTATCTGATGATCAATGGTTTCAAATGCTGCTGAGAGATTTAGTAGCAATAGTATTACAAGACATCATTTTGTACTTTGGCCAGTGCTATCTCAGTATTTCCTTGAATGTAGATTGGAGCCCACCAGTAAGACCATTTACTTCCAAATGGAAAACTATCTGCTTGGCAAAAGCATGATCAGTCACGTTTTAAAAACAGGTTAGGTATATAATATAATAATAAATTTCTATAGTGCCATTTCGGACCAGGTCCGCTCATGGCGCTAGGTAGCAAAGTACTGGATGATTATTTGAAATAAAAACATGGTGTAGTATTTTGAGTTATAATAACCTGTCATATTCATTAAAGCTACTGCAACTCTGCATTTTCCGTCAGACACAATATATTCAAAGGTCAAAATGACATTTGAAAGTCTGGAATGTGAAAAATCCTCTCCCTCCCCGGCTTTGCAGCCCCACAGTCAATCGGAAATGAATACACAGCTTGTACAAAAATGAAGATAGATTTCTACTCAGCGTTAACTACCTTTCCCAACATCTCACACTCACATTGACTTCATGAGAAATAAACATTAAAACATATGTCATGGTCGGGACTTTGTCTAAAGGGTAAACTGAGATAAAGGCATTGTTTTGGCCCCTCCAAACCCCCAGAATTTTATAAATAATTACTGATGTATCCCACAACAGTTACAGTGATCCTATTGTTTTGTCTCATTTGACATTAAGATGTAGAACAGGAGAAACAGACTATTAAGATGCGGAAAACCTTGCTCTATATCTCTCACATCACTCTACCCACCTGAAATAAAGACATTGCCATTTCAAAGAAAAAATGCCCAACTTTTTTCGAAGAGTGACTAGGAATCCTTCTTTTGCTTCATTACATATAAATGATACATTGGTAGCAGAAATCCATCTCGATTAGCAGCGTGATCGAAGTAATCCTGACATTTGGCAAAAGACATTGAATTTGTGTTTTAGAGCATTTACATCAATTTCAACATTATTTCAGATATATCATGACGAGACGACATTTTAGCAGATATAGTCTGCCTTACTCAAATGTCATGTCGCAGGTCTTTGACATACATGACAACTCACGTATTCACAGATTTACAACCCAGATAAGAACCCAGGACCTCTGAATCACCAAAGAGGAATTGTTGCTAATAATAAATGTGCCAACTGTAACACTAACCAATTGCTCCACTTTCTGTGGTCCACTAAAACAAAGTTAACATACATTCAATAGATTTTCATAATTTACTATATTTCTTCTAGGCCCATGTGAATGCAATTTGAGGATATTACTTAAGGCAGAGGTAGTTGATGGATTGATATAATGCAGAATAGACAGATAAAAAATGGTATATGTGGCAATAACATGGAGACATTTGTATTAAATATCTGTCCCAGGGTATACGTCTCAAATTACGCATAGTGACTCAGTCACAGATTTTACTTCTGGGTCCTATAGGAAAATGTAAGCAAAATTTAATTATAGTATTATTTTACGTAAGTATGATCCACAAATTGTCCAATTTTTCCAATATTTTGTGACTAATCTTACAAAGGCACAAAATATGAATTATTATTCTGGATGACAGCAGTTGTATTATGTTGATTTGTATCGTTTGCACTTTCATCTTCCATCTATGTTACAATGCGATTTTCTTCATGACAATGATAAATACAATATCCCATCCAAAATATCTTCATATTTGGTCTCAGCTGAATTCAGCTATTTCAATTTAAATATGAAACTTAATGTTTACCTATAATGTAAATATATATATATATATATATATATATATATATATATATATATATATATATATATATATATATAAATATATATATATATAGGTAGGGATGGCACAGAAAAGTAACTTAAATGATATGAATAGAATTACAAGCAGAATGATAAAGTTTTAATCCAAGGTTGGTATTCAAGCTTTTATTCATTAATACATATACCGCAGGGAAACGAAATAAATGATCTTTCATTGGTCAAATACCCTATGCACTATGGTGGCACTTACGATTCCTTATGCCCCAAAAATATTGTGTGTTCTATACTTGTAAGCACGGCACACTCAGACTGATATGAGCCCCACTGGCAGAGTGTGGCAGGCCATCTTATGTCAATTCCAGTGCAGTCTCTTGTTACACCCCTGATATGGCACCTTGTAACATCTTGATATCGCCAGAATAGCACCAGCGCATTTCTGGCTTCGTCATTAACCTCGAGACGTCTCATACAATACTCTCATAATGTCATTAGTTGAGAAATATGTATATGTGGACAGAGGTACAAAGGTGGAGTGTTTCACACATTTGTTTCTGGCACCTACTCACACAGGCTATTGTGGGCCTCTGCAGATGGTGTAGACAGATGCTTGTCACCCTGCAGATTTCACGGACAAATCAACAAAGATGGTTTCTAATATCACAGCTTTAGTGAAAAAACCGTATTACCTCTCAAAAAAGGTGACAAGTAATTGCATTAACAAAATGACAGATCTTGACAATACAAATGCATCGATACAATTAGGCATGTCATTTCCTTAATAAAATTCTAACGATGGTTTATCAAAGATCAATGGCGTTCAGCAAATGTGCTGACCATTTATTTTTTGCAATGTTTGTCCACATCTCCTGGATGCCTGCGAATCGCTTCGTCAATGATCATTTAAAATATTTACCAAGCTTTGCAGGTCTAGGTCAGTCAATGTGGTAATAATGATATTGACTGCTTTATTCTAGAAATCTGGAATAAGAGTATAAAACGATGCTGTGTTCAGATTAGTAAAATAAGGCACTGGATGCGTATTGCAAAAACAAGGCACTGTTTGCCCATTGTTTGTTATTTGAAATTATATAAAATAGAATAGAAATCTCCTTAACTTATCTCATGACTACTACCCGTATATCGTACCTAAGGAAATCTAAGAAATTCGTCAAGTATTTTCAGAGAAGATCAATGATGATAAACAAGTTAAGCTGATCAGAATGTTCCTAATTGGCATTAACATTCAGTATGAGAGACACTAGGCACCACCACACCATATTCCATTTTTCGGAGAGTCTCAAACTGAGGCTCTTAGATTTGAAAAAATGAGTCATTAGATGTCCCAGTTGTCTGATATCTTTATTCTCCAGGTGGAGCCACGGTATTGCACATCTAACATCTAACAGCATTAACTATCATTATTTTGTTTTTAATAATTAAAAACAGGAATAAAGTTGGAGCGTCATGGAATATTTAAGAACTTCATCCAGTAAGGTCAGTTGAGTAGGCCGAAGTTGAAGGGCAGTCAGATTGACAGAAAATTATTACTATGTTGAATATTCCAATGTATACTGGAGAAAATAGCCAAGCTTCTGAAACATTTAAAAGACCAGCTTATTCGATATTAAGTATATCAAGTTTACAAGGCATGTATATAATCATCATTGTGAAGTGGATAAATATAGTGAAGGAAGGTGCATAAATATAGATTGTTCTCCATGCCACTTTTCAAACACTTGCATATATCACATATTTTATTGCTAATGATGGTCTTGATGTTGTGGGGAATGGAATCAGTCTTATGAAAATGTACTAATGACTATCATCAGTGTTCCTTGATTCTTCTCACCAATTCACCTTCTTTTGTCTGAAGAGATATAATTGATCAACTGTAATGTACATACCTTCATAATGAACTCTGAAGCCGACTTTAATTTGCTTAAACATCTTGTTTTTAAATTATAAAGTCATCTAGATGCAAAAATATTCAATTCTTATTATTAAGTATTATTAACATTGAGATGTTTAGATATGAAAAATGTTAGATATCAGCTTTGTATTCGCAACATTAAATCAGCCACTCATGATTTAGCATTATCTCTCTGCAGTACTCTCTGCTTAACTCGCCCAACAGACGTACATACTTTTCAACTTGTAGTAACATAGTTTCATAATGTATCTAAAGGATTTGAAACATTCAATATATCTAAAATAAAATCAGAAATATACACAAAAAACATACAAAAAGCTATTTATACGTTTAAAAATAAAATAAAATAAAGAGTATAATGATTCAGCTGAACTTTAATCCAATGTTTGTTTTTCTCAATAGGATTAGGATTCTTGTAATAATGTCCTGTAGAAACGGTGTTTTATGATAGTCGATGCTTGATATATTTAAATAATAAGAAAGCCTAAATCTTCAATCTGATGTAGAATTATCAAATATAATTTTCCTCACATTGAAATGTCAACGTGCGAGAAAAGGTGAGGGTTATTCCAAATTTATTTGCGCCTAACATTCTCGAAACAACGTGTATTTTTGACAAAAACTCATTAAAGATTAACTGTTCTCATCTTCACCTCAGAGACACTGATATTCGACATCACATTTCACCAATACAAATTTACATTCTTATATATTTTGCAAATCTGTGTAAAAGATGCAGAATCATCCCCACTTGTAGAAGATGTGGCATTGCCATTCAGTCAGTTTAAATGTTTTTCTATTTTCACTTATTTTCAGTATAATTACCCTTTAGATCGTGTTACTGTGCCCTGCTCGTTTCGAAGAGTGATGAAGATAGCGCACACCATGGGCTTTGCTATACAGTGATGAGGCATTGGTCAGATATATTCCTTCACAACGTCCAACGTGAAATATAGAACTAATCCACCACAGTCCTTGAAATCCACAAGAAGGCATTGTATCATTTTGACAACAAGATGAAAGCTTCAAATTCATCTTTTATTTTTGGCTATGTCAGTCAGTCAAGCGATACGTAGCTAGCTGTGTGTACTTGGTACTTTCTTCATCTTATCAGGAAGTGGACAGGTTGTATTGATGTAGTGAAACTAGCCTGAAAAGTGCAAATTCAAACAATACAAACATTTACATCCAATTGAATGCAGATTTTAAGTACAGATTTTCAAAACTGCTGAAATATACTAGATCTGATGATAAAACGAAACATTTTTCCCATTTTTTGAAGGTTGGGATTTATCTTCGACAGTTACTTCTGATTTTAGAAATGAACATAATAACTCTTTTTTATGTCTTGAAAATCATATCATAACTATACGGGAAGACATTTGTGTCTTGAAAATCACACCAGTAAGAAGTGGTTATCTAGCTGCCCATCAGTTTCCCACATTCCAAGCAGAATACCACCGGGTTTTCAACTCCATTGCATTCTTTATTTTGCAATATGTAGTCATTTTTATGGCAATATTTGGTAATAATTATTTCATGGGTTTCATACTCTATAAAGAGATGCCATCACTTTTCCTAAATTAGTAATAGAATGTGGAGGACAGCTCTTGAACAATGTAAAATTAAATAGAAGTACACGTATTTAACCGTTTTACCCTTCAGCTAACTTTGGGATTTTTTCAGATCCTGTCTGTCTGTCTGTCTCTCCGTCCGTCCGTCCGTCCATCTGTCTGTCTGTCTGTCTGTCTGAATGAATGAATATTTTCTCTTTTACATGCAAAAGACTCAGTAATTGTGAATATTATATTAATATTCAGTAATTGTGAATATTATAATATATACAGTAATAAAATCTAACTGAATAATGGTGGCAAGAATCACAACAGCTGGGTTCAGTCACTCGATTTTGTTCACCAGATATCACTCAGTAAGACTGAATTCTACTCACCAGATGGCAGATCCTAAAACTGTCATGTGATTATCTCAGGCTCCAAAATTAAGGTGATAAATGCTTGTCCAAGATAATTATAATTGAAAAATCCCCGAAAATAATAATGCGAATGTAACTTATAAATCAAATCTTAATTTTCATCGAAAAAACCTCAAAATCAAGCTTAAAAAGTGTCAGTACAGCAAGATTGGTGATTCTTTAATAAAGCAAAGATATCAACAACAACAACAACAACAACAACGGTAACGGTAACGGTAACGGTAACGGTAACGATAACGATAACAATAACAATAACAATAACAATAACAATAACAATAACAATAACAATAACAATAATAATAATAATAATAATAATAATAATAATAATAATAATAATAATAATAATAATAAAATATACAGTATATCATATGGGATATTTACCCATTGTCAAAATTTACATAAAGTGTTTTGTACTAGTATTTCTAGACTGTATTTAGTTGTATTTATAAAAATTCCACTACAGTTGAGCTGTGTATAGGGGCGTACAAAATGTTTTTAACAAGTTAACTTTGACATCAGCAGTACACATGTGAAATTATGTGTGTGAACTTTGTTACTTATTCACTATTCACAGTTCATTATTCAAATTTTTTCCTAAATTTGTAGTAAACTATGTCAACATGTCAGATTTCAAAAATTATGTTCCAAATATGACCGAGCTGAATTTTGTGCCATATTATGTGAAAGGAAATTATAATAATAATAAAAACCAAAATATAATTTAAACAAGGGGTAAAAAAACTAGTGCAGGTCGATTCAATGTTCCCCAAATTTGGTATACGGGTCAAGGAGGGTCCCATAATGTTATTTATGAAGCGTTTCCCGGGCGCTATTTACGGTGACAAGATGGCGCCACTCACAACTTAAAGATTTCAATAATTAATTCAAATTAATCCTAATATTCCAAGTGAAAAAGACGTAACGCAGGTCGATTCAATGTTCACCAAATTTTGCATACGGGTCAAGGAGGGTCCAATAATGTTATTTATGAAGCGTTTCCCCGGCGCTATTTACGGTGACAAGATGGCGCCACTCACAACTTTAAGATTTCAATAATTAAATAAAATGAATCCTAATATTCCAAGTGAAAAAGACATGGCGCAGGTCGATTCAATGTTCACCAAATTATGCATACGGGTCGAGGAGGGTCCCATAATGTTATTTATGAAGGGTTTCCCCGGCGCTATTTACGGTGACAAGATGGCGCCACTCACAACTTTAAGATTTCAATAATTAAATAAAATGAATCCTAATATTCCAAGTGAAAAAGACATGGCGCAGGTCGATTCAATGTTCACCAAATTTTGCATACGGGTCGAGGAGGGTCCCATAATGTTATTTATGAAGGGTTTCCCCGGCGCTATTTACTGTGACAAGATGGCGCTACTCACAACTTTAAGATTTCAATAATTAAATAAAATGAATCCTAATATTTTAAGTGAGAAAGACATGGCGCAGGTCGATTCAATGTTCCCCAAATTTGGTATACGGGTCAAGGAGGGTCCCATAATGTTATTTATGAAGCGTTTCCCGGGCGCTATTTACGGTGACAAGATGGCGCCACTCACAACTTTAAGATTTCAATAATTAATTCAAATTAATCCTAATATTCCAAGTGAAAAAGACGTAACGCAGGTCGATTCAATGTTCACCAAATTTTGCATACGGGTCAAGGAGGGTCCAATAATGTTATTTATGAAGCGTTTCCCCGGCGCTATTTACGGTGACAAGATGGTGCCACTCACAACTTTAAGATTTCAATAATTAAATCAAATTAATCCTAATATTCCAAGTGAAAAAGACGTAAGGCAGGTCAATTCAATGTTCACCAAATTTTGCATACGGGTCAAGGAGGGTCCCATAATGTTATTTATGAAGCGTTTCCCCAGCGCTATTTACGGTGACAAGATGGCGCCACTCACAACTTTAAGATTTCAATAATTAAATAAAATTAATCCTGATATTCCAAGTGAAAAAGAGATGGCGTAGGTCGATTCAATGTTCACCAAATTTTGCATACTGGTCAAGGAGGGTCACATAATGTTATTTATGAAGCGTTTCCCCGGCGCTATTTACGGTGACAAGATGGCACCACTCACAACTTAAAGATTTCAATAATTAATTCAAATTAATCCTAATATTCCAAGTGAAAAAGACGTAACGCAGGTCGATTCAATGTTCACCAAATTTTGCATACGGGTCAAGGAGGGTCCCATAATGTTATTTTTGAAGAGTTTCCCCGGCGCTATTTATTTATGAAACGCTTCATAAATAACATTATGGGACCCTCCTTGACCCGTATACCAAATTTGGGAAACATTGAATCGACCTGCGCTATGTCTTTTTCACTTGGAATATCAGGATTCATTTTATTTAATTATTTAAATCTTAAAGTTGTGAGTGGCGCCATCTTGTCACCGTAAATAGCGCCGGGGAAACGCTTAATAAATAACATTATGGGTTCCTCCTTGACCCGTATGCCAAATTTGGTGAACATTAAATAGACCTGCGCCACGTCTTTTTCACTTGGAATATTAGGATTCATTTTATTTAATTATAGAAATCTTAAAGTTTTGAGTGGCGCCATCTTGTCACCGTAAATAGCGCCGGGGAAACGCTTCATAAATAACATTATGGGACCCTCCTTGACCCGTATACTAAATTTGGGGAACATTGAATTGACCTGCGCCATGTCTTTTTCACTTGGAATAATAGGATTCATTTTATTTAATTATAGAAATCTTAAAGTTGTGAGTGGCGCCATCTTGTCACCGTAAATAGCGCCGGGGATCCGCTTTATAAATAACATTATGGGTCCCTCCTTGACCTGTATGCAAAATTTGGTGAACATTGAATCGACCTGCACTTGTTTTTTTACCCCTTGTTTAAATTATATTTTGGTTTTTATTATTATTATATTTTCCTTTCACATAATATGGCACAAAATTCAGATCAGTCATATTTGGAACATAATTTTGGAAATCTGACATGTTGACATAATTTACTACAAATTTAGGAAAAAATTTGAATAATGAACTGTGAATAGTGAATAAGTAACAAAGTTCACACACATTGTGAAATTTACTTACAAGTACATTGCCTTGTCCATATAAATTACAGCATTACCGCCTGTAAATATCTTTATCATCTCTGAAATCATCTGAGATGCATTGGCATAGATACTTCACATTATCATATACTTTTAACTGTTTACCATTTGATATATCAGGATATATAAAGGTTAGGTTAATAAAGCAACAAAATGTTTGTTATGGACGCTTGATAAATCAACATAATCCATAATTTTTCAAGTTTCTGTTTCATTCACCAGGTGGCATCTGCCACACCAGGTGCCGCTCAAAGCTTTCTGTGGAGTAGGCAGCCAAACAGGCTCACGCTGATGTTTGTGGATTATCATTTTGCCCTGAGATGAAGAAATATGACAAATAAAGTTATATTGCACAGCTGTATAATTTCTATTGTAGATTTATATAATTTCCATCAGTTTTCAGCTGTACTATTGTGTAGCTTTGAGGACTCATTCTGATATTGACTATTATGGCCAAAAACCCAAATAATATTTAAAATGTTTCCGTTTCTTACGTGTCTAATGGAAATGACGAGCCTTGCTTCAATCCTTTGTGTTTAACCAATATTCATTTTATTATACCCAGAGATATTTAAATTTAAATGTCTCTGATTATACCCCTTACATGCATAGTTCTGGTATCACAGCCCTTGTTTACATTAACTCAAAAATATAATTAGATTTTATGGTAGAACTGGATGTTGTCAGACACCAGATTGAGATTCTGATCAATTTTACAGCATACATTATCTGTTAAAATGGGGCAGACTATGAGAAGTGATTATGTGGGTCTGTTTGATGGCATAATGGCTACACTGCACAGTTCGGGTTTCTTCGATGGAGAATGGCATTGGCTTTTATCCTCCATGGAGAACCTATCAATGCATGAGAACATAGCCATTGTTGTTCAAAAGCAAGAAAGTAAAGCAAGAAAGAAGATTACAAAAATCAATTCATTATCTTAAATATGCCTGTAACATATCTCTATATAATTGGATACATTTCTTTGTGAACAATAATATTTTGGGGCAGAACAACAAACATATAATGTAACATGTTTGGTTGTGACGTACATACACACAAGATACATGTTTTGTTTCAAATATAATCATTATGTATTTTCTCAGAAGTCTTGATTGCTCTTAATAAGATCAATTGCCTTCTCCAATGAAAAGCAAATAACCACATCGTCATAACTATATTAATAGCACTGATTTAAATATTGAATAGCATGTTTGTAAGCAACAAGATACTGTTAAAATGTATTATATCTGGAATGGTAATAATGTTATTTATTTCATAGATGAGTAAAATTCATCGGAATATTCTTGAATATAAACAGTATTTCTTGTATATTTAACTTTCTATGTAAAGTTGTCATATAAGTAGCTTATCTGAAAACTGAAAATGTGTGCGATTTGTATGTCTGAAATGATGATTATTTACACACAAAATAAGAATAACTAAGGTCATTTCATTGTAAACTACAGCACTCTTCATTATGGTTTTAAAATATATATCTTTATATTCTGTATTCTGGTGGGGGATTAGTTAATAATTAGTTTTTAGTGCACAAAATGTTGTATATAACTTTTAAATGGTCATTTATCAGAGAATCTCCAATGTGTAAGTTGTGAAAATGATAATTTATGGTAAGTTTGGATTATACGGAAAATTCTATCCTGTAGTGTGTCACTTCTTATACCATGTCCAAATGTAATCAATTTGAAACATTGTTAACATATACATGTAAATGCACACAGGGCCTGATAGACTACCTATGAGCTGTGTAACTTTGAGATTGGTATGTAAGATTAACAATCAGGACAATTATTTCAGGACTTTTTAAAAAATTAAACTAAAATTGAAAGAACTTGAGTTTTCAGCAGAAAAAAATGTAATATCACAGACGTCATCACCTGACTTAACCTTGTAACTTACACTTTGATATTGTGACATGAGACCCCGGCTCTGCGACGTTGTCAAATTAACACATCGCCAAAACCGGAAATCACAGAATATGGTCATTAATAGAACCGTACAAATTGTTAATAACCTCGTTACAGATTATTAGTTATTGGAAGTTTCATATAATGATGAATAAATCACGCATTCTTTTAAAAGATTCGTGATATTAAAAAAATAGTTATTGTGGTGACAAGAATGTTTTACAAATTATTGTGAGGTGCAAATGTTACTATGACGACCTCCAAGCCTCTCTATTGGGTGATTGGTTACTGTTTTTCCCCATAAACACTGGAGTAAGGGACAGTCGCGGAGTGCTAAAAACCTGAATGGAGAGCGCGGCGAGTACATTCTCATGTATCAAGTGTAATTGCTGTACCCAACCTTAAAAGCACTAACAACATGGTTGCTCTAAGTGGGAAAATGGCAGAAAATGCATCAAATTCTCAAAAGGGCCTGACACGTATAATGGACTCTCACTATAAGAAATGTTAACATCCAATTGCTGTATCGGTACAGAATCATAGTTTGCAGAAACATGTTAAAGATTGTTCATCCTTAATTTCATATCTCACACACGTTACATTACGCCCAATTTCATTCTGTATTTATGATTTTTCTCATCATGGAATCTATTCCAAAACCAAGCTTTGTTGACCAAAAATTATTGTAAAAAGTGACTGTTTTTATATTGTTTATGACTATAACACAGTCATTGTTCGTAAAAAAACAACTTGACAGGATATTTTAAATTTAAAATTGTTAAAATCTTTTTTTGAAAAAGCCAAGTATTATATATATTATATATATATATATATATATATATATATATATATATATATATATATATATATATATATATATATATATATATATATATATATATATATATATATATATATATATATATATAATCTGTGTGTGTATGTGTGTGGGTATAGCAAGCTTCACAAATTCCACAAATCATGGAATGATATTTATCTCTTTGTACCCAAGGATTATAAAGGAGCTCACATAGCTCATTTCCAATTTCCAAGGTCTTTGGACCATCAAAACAACCATTTTCTGGTGTTTCCTAGAAATTCCCGTGACCTGCCTTATATGGCAATGGTGTGATTACGAGGCAATGCCCATAAAAGGAAGTCTTACTACAGACCTATCTTTCGCTGTCCGAAAGGGAATTATCAATGCACATAGCATTAATATTTTAGCATAAGCGATCAGCATATAGTGGGGTGATGCTTTGAATCACGGTCTTGTGACTATGAGGGAATTCCTGTATTCTGACCTTCCAGGTAAAATATACAAATCTCTTAGAGTGAACATTTGGCTGTGAAGCAGGCTTTGTGATTTATGATATTGGCACCAAATCCCGTAAAAATTCCACGCGCTTGGTTGTTGTGGGAAAAATTATATAATTCCCATTAAGTTTATAAACCATATCACAATGTGAAAAATTCGTGGATTACTAATATAAACTGAAAAGGTTATGATCAGAATATGATGTACATGATGTTGTGTGTGTATATATATATATATATATATATATATATATATATATATATATATATATCGCATACATGTAGTCATTGTATTCATAATTTATAACTGGTATAACTGATATATGACCTTATACAAATTACAAAGGGATGGTCATTTGTATCGATACTGTAAATTTATTATTTTATTTTTAAAACATAGTCTTGTTATCCTGATTTGAGCAACTTAGTTACAAATAAGTGTCTCAAATAATTGGATGCAACACAATGAGAATGTTACAATAAGTAGAACAGGAGGTGATAATTGTGAAAGTCAAATTTGCAAATTGGATTCTGTTATGAATATTGTGACAATGAAATCAAAATCAAAACATTTCTATGAAACATTAATTTATGAGAAACAAGAATTTTCTGTAATGGAAAAACAAGTATTAATCACTTAGAAACCTGGGACGTCATGATGGAATATAATATGCATAGGCAAAGTAGTGCTGACAGAAAAAATGTATTTGTCATTGTTTTATTCTATTATTTCCGGTTTTTGCGATGTGTTAATATGATTAAATAGATACACTTATTTCTAAAAATAATAATTTCCACAGAACAATGAATATTGTCTTTGGCAAATACAAAAGTCCGGTTTCCTTGAATTCTAACCTCTGTCAGAGACATTTAAATATCTCTGCCTCTGTAAACTATTTTTTTATAATGTCTGAAAAAAATGTCATAACCATGGTCAATAACCCCTAAATACATATAGATTTAAAATACACAGGTTGTGCAGCTGAAATATGTTTGTTCCTGGGTGTGTTGCAGATAAGCAGATGGTTGGTATTTGCTCTCATTCGATTTGGCAAGAGCCGGCATAGTTGTGGTTGAATCAAGAGAACAGTGTCAAGCAGAAAGGCAGGGCAGAAAGGCAGGAAGACTTGTGACTTGAACCTTTGACTCCATTCAAATTGACCACGTAACAAACCGCACATTCTTATCGACACAGGAAGTATTAAACAAACAAACTTCTCTCACATCACGGGATATTTATATATCATATTAAGCCTTCATATGACCCACATTATATCATGAGTAAATTAAAACATGTAAAATCAATATATCTGTAAGATTGGCAGTATCATACTCTAAGAGAAAGTTAGTTTTTATTTTTCTACGATTCTGTCAATATGGTATGGGAAACCATAATTTCTATTAATCTTTTAACTTATCGACTTGTTTGACTGTTACCATCCCATTGACTTGAATATATATATATATATATATATATATATATATATATATATATATATATATATATATATATATATATATATATATATATATATATATATATATATATATATATATATATATATATATATATATATATATATATATATATATATATATATATATATATATATATATATATATATATATATATATTCATAGTAGCTAAAATATGTACAGCTTCATAGATGACATCAACATAGCTTTTATATATGATTTGATATTGTGATGGAAAAATAAATTGAAATTTAACAAGAATGAAGCCTTGAGAAGATGAAATGCTGGTGACGTGTGTCGCAATAGTCGGTGGTTTATTCAATCTTAGAGTAATATATACTATAGGATTCAATCCTTAACTCTTGCTGGAAATTAAGATCATTTTATCATAGGTGTATATTGAATGATCAAAGAACAATCATTCAAAACGTGGTACACTGAGGCAAGTTATAAAAACATTCAAACATTGTCTTTATCGTAAATTGAATATTGTAGGTCTACACATATAAGCATGGGTTAAAGTGAATTGCACCACTGCTGTAATGAATACATAACTGATAAAATTATCTCCATCCCATGTAACCAGCATTAAGCATAATGCCCATTCAATGCAGGAGATACATTCCTTCCATATCATACTCAGAATTATCAAGTTAACGTTTACTTTGTGAGTATTTGCATAAAATATCTCTCTAACTATCTCTCTATCTAACATTTTTTTTGGTTTCTTTGTACCATGGCCGAATATTTGTGTTCGGAATGTTAATGGCAGGTGATAGTGCAGGATGACATAGTTGACTCTTTTTGTCTCATTCCTGTGGTTTTAACAAGCCCAAGCTTGTCCATACCCACAATTCGCGTTCTCTTTCCTGTTTGGATTTGAAATAAAGGGAGATATTTTGACACGGACTCTTTGTTTAAGTTCTGAGTCTGAGTTCCAATTTAAGGAATTTTTTGTTTGTTTTGTTTTGTTTTTTGTTTTTGCTTTGTTTTTTATCAATAAAAAATAAATTCCTCGAATGTCCGAAATCATTAATAAATATGAATAAATAAATTTAATTAGATCTTAGGAACATCTGTACAACTCATGCAACACCTTTATTTCTAAATTCAAGGCATTGTTTTTTTTCATTTGTTAAATTATCTATAAGTAACATTATTTTCTAATAAAATTCAATTCAATAAGTAATGTTAATGAATAACATAAAGCATAGACGCTCAAATATGTACAGCTTCAAAGATGGCATCAACATAGCTTTTTTGATTAAAATAAAATTTATTAATTTAAAAAATATGATCAGCCAACTAAGCACATTTAATAGTTTTGGGGGTACAATTACATTATAGTTGAAAATGTCAACTTGGGGGCTGATCAGGTCTCTCTTATGAACAGGCATGCCAATCACTTTTCTTTTTTTTTAAAAGAGAGGACTATACACTGCAAATGTTTACTGCTAGCCAAACAACTGCAGATGACTGAATAAATCCACAGAAATCTGCTTTTCTACAGATGATTGGCATACATGTATGTAGAACAATTCATCATGAAAAAGCTTAAATTCTCATCTAGGCACAAATCTGTGGTATTTCTATTCTGATTCAGATTTTGCCATTTCTTAAATAAGGGATTGGGAAATACATTTTAACATAGGCCATAGGGTCATTAAAATGCCACAATTTGGTTGACTTGACTGGCATCATCAACAGAGCTAAAAACTACAAACAAGTAAGCTTTCCTTTCTTATCTTTTATTTTATCTCCTCTGCCTTACAAAATCTTCAATTATATTAAAATATTTTTTATAGCTTTGACAGCTGTGTACATATCGTTGTACAATAAATATATATATATATATATATTGGCACATTTATTTACAATCTTGTATGAATATACAAATTTCCTATTTTTCACATATCACTTGTTGTCACAACACCACTTTATTTATATTAAATACTTTTAATAATTATTTATAAATAAAAATGACAAAACGATTATTTGTAACTTAAAAGTATTCACTTAAAGTAAATTACAATGTTACTAGGCACCATTACATGTACAGACTTACATTACTGAGTGCTCAACTAGACATCAAAATGTGGGCTTGGCACCCAACTTAATACCTTAATGTTTAAATATTATGAGTCAAGTATTATATATATCTAGACTGGTATCAATGAGTATCTTGATATTCATTATAACCTTCAATATGGCTTAGGCATTGTGTTTACTCTGGATGATAACAATTGTTTTAATAAGTTAAATCTCACATTTTTTACAATCAGAATTCCAGAAAATGGAGAATGAAATTGGATGAGATTATTTACATCTTTGTACACATGACATAAACTTAACATATAAATCTAACACTTTTTTTAAATATCTTGGTATGATGGATGTAAATATTAATCACAAGTCTTAAATGTTTAAACACTTCCACTTTTCAATATTTTTACAATTTACAAATTGTTCCCACCCCATTTTTTTATTTTCTCATTTTATACTTGTAACATTATTTGTATCAAAAACATTTTAAGATATAGTTAATTGTATTCCTTCTTATTCCATTTTACCTATTAAATAATCAAAAATCACCTTTCAAGTGTAAATTTTCCTATAATTCTATTTTGCCTGTCATCGTACCATAAGCAGTGATCACAGCTTCACACAGTGAACATATCGTGATTGATGAGTGATTATGGATTCTTGTGCTAAGTTCAAGGCTGCTGGGAATTTACAGCAGGATCTGGTGATGACCCGTCATTGGTAACTCTACAGCAATATTTACAATGGTTTCCATGCCAACCAGCAGCATGAAAGTTAATTCCAGATAATTTACTATGTGTGCTCTCTGGGTCGGCCACCAGATAGCTTCCTAACAGCCTGGTCAATACTTGAGTGTGTGTACAATGGATGGACAAAAACTGACACATCTTATGCCACAGGAAGTGACAAAGTCCACACATCAAATAAAATTAACCACACTTCTTCCTGGATTCCAGAGATAAATGTTCTGGAAATCCCTCTCTCACCAAGAGATAATACTACAGATCCTGGAGTGAATTATGATCACTCAAGTTAATCTTAACATTCACACTATGCACTGATTGACAATGATGTGATGATGAGGTACTGAGATCCGTCTTGGTGATCACCTTGCTTATATGATAAGCGATCCAATGAGTTTTCTTCAAACCCTTCTCAGTGTCCGGTTATATCTACTTTGCGTCCACCCTCTCCACGGTAATGTACATTATACCAGGTATATACAAGTATAGGAATACAAGGGTTATATGTATATGCACAAGGGAGGTCGCTTTGAGCAGAGTGTCCGGTGAATAGAGTGGGATGCCACACCCCCAAAGTCTATCTTTGACAATAGTCCACAAGAGAGAGTTCACACTCCACATGGCACTTCACGACCCGCCTGATCGGGCATGGGATACACCGTCCTCCATGAGCCATGTGGGGCGCTGTGAGTTTTGGCAGTACTGTCGTAGACTACTTTGCCCAGAGGTCTGAGCAGCGTTGGAATGGGGGCCCGATGACTGCGACCACCAGGTGGCATTCACATCTCATTCTGAGTCAGAGAGTCCATACTGAGGACATCATCCGAGTCTCCTTCACATGACTTCCATCACTACCTGTAAATACACAACAAAACACTTGTCATTAATCTCATGTATGAAAACAAAAAGCAGGTCAAAGACATATCTTACATTGCCTAACTATTTACATCCAGGCCATCAACTACTATATATTTGGATTTTATTTCCCCAAAACAAAGCAATTGTTGTTGCTACGCAGCACCTTGTGACCTTGCTCTAACCCATTATTTGTGACTTTGGTTCTTTGCCAAATAACCTCAAGCTGAGTATTCCTCTAGGAATTAAGACTTTTATAACATTTCCTTTCTCCCAAAAAATGTTACGGGTAAACAGGTAAACAATCAAGGGCATTAAAATTAAGCTACAGTAACTGAGTTCTATGAACTCTGAATGTCACGTTATCATTACTGACATTGCAGGAAACAAGTCTGGGCTGCCCCTGACTGTGGATATCAAATCACAGAAAAGCACTGGTTGGTCTCTGTGCTGCGTTTCCTACAAACACTTGAAAATATTTGAGGAGCCAGCTAAAATTAAGTTGAACATAAATCCCAATGGCTGTGTTGTTTATCTGTTACAAGAAAGCATATTTGGTCATATCTAGGCAGGGTTGCCACATGTGAGGTCTATGTTATTGATGGTTTCTACACAACACTGGCTGGCACGAATTGCAACGTGGATCATTGAACGTATACCATTCATACTGCCCGATCAATACTTTTTACTCGTAACCCACATCTCCTGCCACGAGGCCTATACAGTATGTTGATTATTTTAACCCCTGTGATGACGATTGCATCATGTGCAATGTGATGCCATGAAGCCCAGTCACCAGGAGAGCAATGTGCTCTTCTTAACATGGCAATCATCATAGTAATTGATTTCAGCCTATTATTGTCTACTTATGTCTAACAGTTATCCGCCTGTGTGGGTGTTCTCTAATGTCATTCCTCAAGACTCAACATATCTTACTAGGTTGGCCCCATCCTAATATGAAACCAGTAAATAATGTCATATCTCTCTTTTAAACTATATCTACATGTCATTTGATATTCAAATTAAGTTTGCTGTGCATACATACCTAGTGGGAAGTAGGTTCAATCAGAGGCTAGTTCAACTACAGGCAGAGGCGAAAGGTCAGAAGTCAGCTTACAAAACTCCATCACGTCCTCCTCAACCTCAGAGCACTGCACCTGTGGATACTGAAAAAACACAAGACCAAAAAATCCATTAATCTTCATGTCATTGTACTTTTATTGCATTGTTTACATCATTGCACTTGGAGATAGCACATTCTATTCCCTTAAGCAAGAAGTTCCATGAAATTGTGTCATAAACTGTTTTGATATATTGTTATTTGAGTTTTGTAGAGGAAGGAGGTGAATTATCTTGATATTGAATGACAAGGTCTGTACTTGTTGCACTGTACTTGAGTTCCCTGAACTCAGCACATAAATATTGATTCATTGTGCTTATCTTTAAACCTTGTGCTCAGTACTGTTCCTCAGAGACACTCCACTCACAGAGAGCAGCATGATATAATGAAGTGATGTTACTGGCCATTGTACTTGGAGACCTTGGCTTCAGAGTGCACATTACGGTTTCTTAGACAGGCCAGGTTTAAATGATATGATAATATTCTTGGTACACACCTCCACCAGGACACATCTGAAGTCTTCCTCGTGGCTATCAGCACTGGGACCACGGCCTGCAGCGATGTCATTGTCGTTGATTGGGCGCGTAGGCTCCTCCAGTAATGATGACAACTTATCACAACTGTCAACCTGGAGACAAATAATTAAACGTACATTAGCTTACAAATCAACAAGACAATAATAGTCATCTAATATCCCGTAACTGTCATGCTTTAATCGCTTGGAGGTGTCATCTAATGAAATTATTGCATCAGAGCATGTGTATCAACATTTGTTTGTTTTTGTTTTATTTTGAAGGTCAAAAGTTGATTTGATGTGGCAAAAAAACAATCAATGGGACATCTAATCATTTGATGTGCTCCAAAAGAGCAGTGAGATAGACACTTCATGGCCTGGCAAGGGAGTGGGCAGGCAGTGGTAAACAACACTGCACAAAAACATGTTTACCCACCACAGCTTTGGTATTTGAGATTGATACGCTATATCTCATTAATCTCTGCTCCACCTGTATAACTTAGTTTTGTAGTATCACAAGCCCTATATAATAGATGACTAACTTAGATGCAATGTAATCATGACAATCTGTTATCTGTAATAATCTTCTTATTCATATATCTAGCACCTAGAAATACTGAATGATTTTGCCTAAGAGTATCCATGATATTTCTCCATGGTGTTAACTAAGAAGAATGAAATATTCATTAAATATTAAACATCATGATGAGATTTGTAATCTGATGTCCAAGGCCACTGTGCATATTTATGAAAACAATTTGTCCAATCTCTATAATTTCACTTGTAGCCTTGAGCGATATCTAGGTTAACCTTGACATCTTTGTCTACTGCAGCAATCCCATGTGGCTTTGACTTTGTCTGCTGATTCCAGGTAAACAGCTTCGCCACTCTGTCATATCTATACCCTGTGTGACAAATATGTTTATCTCGCAAGTAGATTTGTTTTCTCCAGAGGAAAAATGCATGGAACACATCTTATAGGAATATGATAATAAGTAGATAACAAATTTCAATCTATTATATGCACTGATAGCTTAAAATAAAATTTATGAGCTGATAATTATTTCATTAAGCATGGAATCATGAAATGTTTACCTGATCATAAAACTGCCCAACTGTTTAAATCAGTTTAATTGTTGGGCACCTGGACAGACTGCCTGTTTGATATGCTAAAGGTTGTTACCCAGACAAAGAATACACCTCATATCTAACAAAAGCATTCATGAACCAAAAAGATAAAAGGCCAAACTTGTGGTTTTGACCATTTTTTTCTACATTGTTTGACTGGGAATTCCCCAGATCAGCTGACTGCTTCAACCCCTGGGTCTACTCATCCAGGGAGGGAGATTCCCTTCTATCTGTTTGCCAAGTGCACTTGCGTGAACTGTATCCTATCAATTTTCCCCCATCATTGAGTGCAAGCTGCCTAGAAATGCACCACGTGACACGTTCCTAGAAGCTCCCGGATCTGCCCAGTTCCACCTACACTGCTGCACCGTCCTGGAAATTTGGGGCAGCAGCAGATCACAGCGTATTTGTCTTTGCATCTGCTTTAGGAGCGTGCTGCATCAGACATGCAATACTACTGATCAATCTGTGCCCCTATGGCCTTAATGTGGTCGCAGACAGTGGAGATTCCTGGATATCCAATTCCATTATATGGTAACCCTGGCTGATTAATTAATAAAAAGATAAAGAGATATTATGCTGATTTGATATTGAAGAATCTATATATGAGTTGACATCTTCACAATTCCATACAAAAGACAGTGTTGTCTGTGTATTCTGCAGACAAAGACGTCATTAAGATGTATGCTTCTGTCTGTAACAGGACACAAAGGCATTCTTTCTGGGAGCAACAACTGCAACGTCACAAACCTCGTGTAACTGAGTGCCTCATTACAAAAATTTCTCACCAACCCAATTCTATTCAAACCAATCTGATCAATTTTAGCTGGTTTCAGGTTGTGCACTTTGACCTGACATACCATGTCCTTGAACAGACTGCCATCACCCCAGTTTCATCTAATTTGTATGGTATATATACACAGTGTGTGTGGACTTAAAAGTCTCTATGCGTGATCTGAAATGCCCTTTGACCAACTTGACCTCATATGCCAGCTGTAATGTGTCAGAGTGGATTGGCAGATCTGTACCACGGCCAGGGCCCCCAGGTTTTGTCGAGGCCATGGAGATGTACACAAGGGCTGCTGCTCGGTGGCTGGCAATCATTCAAGTCAGATCTCACTGCGTGGTTTCATTGTGTTGGTCTCCAGCACGTGCCTCAACAAAGACCCCGCAGGAACACCACGTGTCGTGATAGCGCTGGGGTCAGCCAGCACCCACCTGACTGCCTGCAGACTTGGGAGTCACAGAACAGGATGTCATGGAGCAATTGAGAAACTCAACTATCATGTCCTAAGTCACATGTTGGCAAACATGTTGGATCAAAAGTCCTTGACATATGATATATCAATTATGAACCATTTACAAAGTGCGCATCTTCTGTCCCCATAATTCAGTTATCCTACTCTACTTAATCTAACAAACATTACACATAATTTGCAAGCGAAGAGAGATATAAATATCTACATTATTCCAGATATAAAATCGATTAGCATTGCTATACCCAGGTTTGGACTTTAATAGCTGGAGGCAGCCCATTGCTGATGTAATGACTTGACCTCCAGGTTAACATATAGGTCACAATATATAATATGTCACATCTGTGATTTACATGTACTAATCTTAAATTTACACAATCTGTTATCAGCTTTGTCATCATTTAATCCCAAATCAGGGTCTTATCTCTTATATATATATTTGCACAAATACCATTTTGAAAAAGAAAAAAAAATTTATGTAAATCTATTTTCATAAACATTTGACCCGAGTTACATATTTCATGCATCAAAACAGCTGCACCATTTCAAGTCCTGTATACATAATAGATGGTGCAAAATCTAGGCCACAAGGCTTGATATATTCAAACTTTGACCACTTTTTTAATGGCGACCTTCCCATTGTGATTGTCACATGCTGATGCAATAAACTTCATCAACCCCTTTGTTCAGCACTCCTAAGATGACACCAGCAAGATATTTGTTTTTCACTGCATGAGTGCCTTAACATTCATTCATGATAGAGACATAAAGAATCATTTACAAAAAGTATAATCTTATTTTGGGTTGCAGCAAACAAAATTATCTGGAACAGCTGTATAAAAATTAGTGCACTATAGTATAGAAAAGTTTGAAGCCTACCTTAACTATTTTGATGTCATTTTCCCAGCAGTAGGCTTCAATGAGAGTGGAATGAATCTGAAGAGTGACGTCCTGGGCCACATTGGCAGGCAACACACACAACATCACTCCATCTGGGTTCCTGGAAAAATAAACATTATCACATCATATAATTGGAATCAGTCTACATTTATAAGTTCAATTGGTATCCCACTTTACAATACTTTTTTTAATTGGAAATAATTTTTTTGAAGTTTGTGAATTCAACCATGACCTCAAAAGTGCTTTACATAAGTCACAGGCAAGCTCTTATCACTTATGTAACAAAGATACCAAGTCCATTTTTTAAAGAGTAGCATTAACCCAAAGTGGTCTAAAGTTGCCAATGGTCAGGTGATGATGTATTAGGCAGTAGTACTTACATTTCCAGTTGTTTGGCTGACTGGTAGATGCCACAGGTGAGTCTGTCCTGCTCCTTGGCCTCCGTCAGAACATCTCGGAGTGTGCTACCAATCTCCATGCTGTTCCTGCAAAAATACAACAACCCAACTGTCAGAACGCGTCCATCATCAAAACAACAGAAATTCTCCAAATTCATCGTGGGATATTGTTTGGTTATATCCCATGTTATCCTGGTGCGCATCGCCTTTGCATTTGCTAGGATCAGTCCCAGGATCCTGTACATCGTGTAACAAAGAGTAAGGACAAAGGTGACCCAGTCGTCTGGGGCCATGTGCAGAAATGTCAAAGTTTAAAACTTCCAACAAACTGTTGATAAAAACAAACTTACCCGGTGACAATTTTGAGTTTGAGATCTGGATTGTGTTTCATTTTCGTTTTATGTATGGTTCAATAATCCGTGCAAGGTAATTTGCTGTTAAATCGACGTTTTATATCACAAAGAAAGTGACAAAGCTATGTATATTCCAGTGATGTTTACTCGACGAAGATCTAGCGTGTTCTGAACCAACCTCCGTCATGTGCTCCCGATTTCTAGACAATGCTCGATACCGGGCCGCTGGCCAAAGGGGGTGTGGCATGTTTGGGTTCATTCTGAGTACACGCAATGCCTTCTCGGTACTCATGTCAAATGCAATGATAATGGCAATGATTTCGGGACAACCATAAGGTCGTGGTATGCTATAAATATGGGCTGAGGCGTTCTGATATTAAACTTCGCAGGTCATTGTTTGCGCAACATAACTCCCAATCTGGCTGCAAGCCCATCGTGAGTCGTGAGGCCAATCCATGAGTGTTGGGGATGACCAAGATGACTCACCAGTTCTCGACCACATGTGATGAAATCATCACACATAATATTACTGTAACAGCTATGTCCCAATTTGGCAAACAAATTTAGTGAGAGCACGGCGAATTTTACATGTCATTTCAGAAAAAAGAACATGTGACATTGAGACCATACCGGTTTGTCGGGGTTGAGATGTGTATTGCACAATCAACGTGTTATGGACGTTGCACCATTCTCAGACCTCTTCCCAAACTGGAAGGATAAAATTACAATTTCTGTCAAAAAAATAAATGCAAAATCAAAATACTTACTGAGAATTCTGCACTTTTTGTGTCTTCATGTCTTCGTATTTTCCAAGAGTCATTTTAATCCAAATTTTGGTTGAAATTCGCAAATTTCAGACTGCAATGTGTTTTCACGTCTATTCACTCAGCCATCATGCTAAAGTCTGTCAGAATGGGCTCATTTGCATCACAAGCTCCACACCGCCGGCATGTTGGGGAATCCCCCTTATACTGACACGCTATTGGTCTGCGGCGCGCTCTGGCCACGTGGCTTTGTTTACATCCACGCTGTCTTGTGATATGTGTCACATGCTGTCAAGTAGAAAAACAAAATGCTTTATAATTTTTACCCAAAAACGTAAATCAGTGTCCAATTTTTATTTCCTTAGGCTTGATAAAATTTAAAGACATTATCTACAAGCAGTGCTGGGAAGCAGCACCTGGAATTATCTAGAAGGTTGGCATGCACGAGGTACACGTTGGCCTGGTTCTCAAAGGATGACGTGGTTCTCGCCACTGAGTCATAGCCAGATGCAGAACCCACCGACAACAGAGATCCCAACACTTGAACACTGGCGCCGGGGATTCCCTTTATATTTCTCTTTATAATTATGTTTTACATGATGCAAATCATATAAAAAATAAAAATGGCCGATGGCGTATTCAATTAACCGTATACAATTCCACAACAACAATAAATGCCACTCGCCCAATACATGTTACCAATATGTACATCTGATTTTGATGCTACACAATGTGAGCATGGCAGGGTTGTTTAATTCGATGGAATTTCATAAATACTGATTTAATATATCTGACCAAAATGCAGTCAATTCTATTTGATAAGGTTAAGGTTAGTTACTATACAACTGGTGCAAAACATTATTCATATGAATTTACAAAAACGTAATTTTAGATTTATATTGTGAAGTAACCAATATTTTTTGTTTTTGATTTTTCATACTTTTGACTGGAATGTAGATTTAACACGGGAGATACTTTAAAACTGGGATAGGGCGGCTCAATCTAGTTAGAACCAGTAAGTATATTTGTATAACCAGCATAAAACCAGTTGACAAATTATCCCTAGATCCATGACCAACCAGTTCAAACTAGTTTTATCCGCATGTAATTTGGTACTGGCAATGGTTATCAAGGCACTTATTGGCATAATGCCAATCTCAAACCAGTTTTTTTCCTATGCATGAATAACTTTGAACCATCACAGTCCTACCAGTCATACCAGCTAAAGGCAGTTCGAGGTGGTCAATGGAGTGGAACGTCAGGCGACAGGGTGTGTTAAAATCTGTCAAGCATGAGGAAACTTTCTAGACATGCAAGCTTGGCTCATTGTATTGAGAAGTGTTGAGTGGAATTTCACTTTATCTCAATCAGTTTGTCACCCTATAATTGTTTATTATTATTATTATTATTATTATTATTATTATTATTATTATTATTATTATTATTATTATTATTATTATTATTATTATTATTATTATTATCATTATTATTATTATTATTATTATTATTATTATTATTATTATTATTATTATTATTATTATTATTTTTATTTTGGATTCTTTATATGGTCAAAATCTGTAATGTGTTTCCTTCAAAGCGTACAGAATGGTGGTCATCATATCAGCTGTCATGTTTTCAAATGCATTATACATGACACAAGGTACACCTGGTGGCCCTCAAATATTGAAACTCAAGCAGTGAGAATTGTCAGTGTATATATGAGGAGTTCTCAAGGAGTGTCTCCGTGAGTAGTCCTTATACCTTAACCCACATTGTATGTGCTACATGTCACTGCTTAATAATGGGGTTGACTCTATGGTGAGGCATTTGTCGACATGCATTGTCTTTTATAATTATCTTATATATTTTTATCATTATTGAAATTGCAGGGGATTGCTCTACCAATTAAGTTATATATATATATATATATATATATATATATATATATATATATATATATATATATATATATATATATATATATATATATATATATATATATATATATATATATATATATATATATATATATATATATATATATATATATATATATATATATATATATATATATATATATATATATATATATATATATATATATATATACCTCTTCCACTTGTTTCTTTCATTGCCTCCCGTAAATATTCTCAAGGTTCTTAGAAATTCTACACAAACTGTACAATTTTTATCGATCGTTTTACATCGTAATAATAACTTCTTGGGAATTGGATCTTTGATGGTAATAGTCAACCTTTATTCTTTTCTTTTTTTTTTTCTCTTTTTTTTCACATTCACAAAAAGTAACTCATAGATGCGGCTCAGTCTCCTGCACACTTGTGTCAAGTTGGGCCGATCATGGAGTTATAATAACATATAATCCACAACTAATCCACGGGCCTGTACAATATGATTGGAGCAGAAATCCGAAATATCAATGTCGTATCTATAGGTTCTGGATTGACCAGGAAAGCCCTCTTGAACTCCAATAAATAGATTTTCCCACTTTCTCTGTGTGTAAAGAAGGCATATTAGTTTTCTAATAATTTTTATTAGTTTTATAATAATTTTGCAGACTTGAACTCTTTTTGTGAATTAAGATTCATGAAATAGTATAGTCTACCACAAAAGGCTAATCACCAGGAAAGTGTTGTGAGGGAAACTAGCTGTGATTATGCAATAAAAACAATCAGTTTTAACCCTTTTTACAAATAATGTTTCGTTTTCATGACGCATTTTACGGACTTTTTTGGTAAATTGGTAAATTGGTAAATACAGAAATCCCTATTTAGTGTTGCCATCCTGGTAGACTGGGATCCGTCTCAATCCTCTAAGCAGGAATAGATCATGATTTGGGTTGGGTATGAGACTATCAACCTGGAAACGCCATTTACTATATTAGTCCAGTCAATATACGACAAAAAATGGCCTAACCCGGAACAAATTAGAACAGAAATGAAACTGATAGAAAATGTCTCAGAAGAGCCTAGAGAATAACATAGTAAAAGTCTACCAAAATCTAAGTAGTGGAACAATGTATAATTTGCATAAATCCAAAATGGCCGACACATGGCAGGGCAAATCTTAAAAATTATATAGCTTGACTCCTATTTGACATATTTGAGTAATCTTAGAGTCTATTTTATGTTTTTTGGACATGAGAAATCCATTGGGATTCTTTTCAAATAGCTAATACCCATGTTTTGTACTCTTCTTCCCGATTAAAGTTGAAAAATATGTCGAAAATTAGCACTTTGCTTGTATTCTGATTATATCTGTCTGCTTTACACCTTTTCTGAGATATCCTCTACAACACATATTATTTTACAAAAACAAGTTATCAAAAAGGATAGAGAACAATTATTTACAATTAGAATTTTTAAAAAGATTGTGTTTAACGACCCATTGAAATTGGATTTTGCACATCATTGCAAGCTGTGGGTAACTATTAGTGGTGATCATATTGAAGAGTCCACACACACACAGGGAGGCAATTCCCTGCTCTCCTCAAAAAGTGGGGATGGATCTTAAACCTGCTGCCTGACATAGAAACTCAGGTACATGAGACCTTGGTTTTTAGTCTCATCCATAAATCACCTTCCATTACTGGAAGTTTGATGCAAAATGATGGTGCAGTTGGATACCAAGACCTAGCTGCAATGGAACCACTACTACACTTAGATGAGCTGCTTGAACCAATGCTTGGCCAACTGATGCTACTTAGACTTTTGTATCGGCTCCTTTAATGATAGTCTGAGGCAAGAGGCCACTGAATCTGGCAGAAATGAACATGCAGCATCAGGAGAAGACATCTGATCACAGGCTGGATAAATCATGTGACAATGTCATAATGTCATACCTAGGAGTAGGAATAGGGGGGTTGGGGGTTCAGCCACCTCTTTTCAGTCAAAGTTTAATACACCACTCAAAATGAATCTGATGATCCAAAAACTTGGACATTCTCCATTTTTGCAATTAAAATAATCATTGGTCTGCTTGGAGACTGCTCTGGGAGTGTATTATGCATGGATGGCTGAGCCCCCACCTTTTCTCAAACTTAGGTTACCACATATAAGGTTCAAAGCTGATGATCTGGTAACTGATCTGCAGAATATTATGTATAGCCATGTCACAAATTTTTTTTGAAGAGCAAATATTTAGTGGTGGTAGGATGGGGGGCTGAGTCCAGCTACTGTAAGAAAATGGATTAAGTATTTGTTGAACTGAAGGTCGAAGTACTTGATGACCGATTTAGAAATTAGCCTCACAGTACAGGAAGTTGAGGTGGGGGAGAGGGGGGGGGGCTGGTAAGAGGATTTATTGTATCGCTCAAAATAATTTGAAACTGACTACCCAAAATCTCTTGATTTGAAAGTGCCAGGTAGTAGTCTGAAGACAAAGTCCATCTTTGCCAGAGAACCTATTTGAACTCATCAGTGGTCTGCTTGATGACTGCTTAGATAAAAGAAACAATACCTACTAGTTCTCCTGGCATAAGGGTTCTTTGTCCAACCAGATGGACAGTAAAGGCAGATGCTATTAACAATGCCATTGTGAATTTTGAAGTTTTAAATGAAGTCTGGGAAGAAGCTTTAGATTATGTTAGAGATTCTAAAATGTGCTGTAGAATTATGTACATGTGTTAGATGTGTACATGAGATAGTTTAACTTTATTGTTGGTGCCTTATTGGCAGAAAACATTCTGACACAGTTATAATCCTAGTAAAATCCGTCCATCCGTGTCAGCAGCTGAAGGAAAGAGAATGACTGGACCAACAATTGTAACACTCAAAACAAAGGACAGACACAGAAGTTGATAAATTTTGGAACAAAGTAAATAATAAATGTAATGTGTTAGGGGTAACTGGTCCCCAGCTCTCGAGATGAAAATCAACACCTAGATATTTGGACAGTGGATTATTAGGGCCTACATATCACCCCAGCACCCCACAGGAACATTACAGAAAAGTCTTATTATGAAGCTGTAGATCTCATAATCAATTCAAAGGATGATAGATTTGATCAGCTAGGCTATAAAGTGTATATCAATTTGGAAAATTCATTGCTCAAGGCTACTGCTCAGTCGACTGCTGGTAATTACATATGACCAGAGGTTTGCAATTGTGACAAATCTCAATATTGCTACAGTTTGAATTATTCTAAATTTGTCATCCTCTGAATTATCCTGCTTTGGGTTTAAATAAAAATCATGCAGGATATTTCACAGTCTGTTCCTTGTTTTGGCCTGCCTAGAAGTGATTTTTCTGCTTGTCACCTATTTGGAATATCTGAGGAAGTGACTTGCCTGTGCAGGTCATTAAAATATATTCTAACTTTGACAGTCTTCATCAAACTGTTCACAAATATTAACAACACTTCTGTCAAAGACCTTTGTTCTAACTGGTATTAATGCATACTCTTTTTTTTCTTTCCACCATAAAGGTCACCTAATGTACGGAATATACTATGTATTTCATAGCAGAATGAAATACATTACAAGAAACACTACATAAGCTATTTATTTCCTTATGGCCTTAAAATAACTGCTTTACACCAACAGCAAGGGCATGATGTTATTTCAGTGTGCAGGGAACCTTTAATCATACAAAAAAACCTGAATGTATGCATAAAATAGGATGAAACGTCAATGAGAGGCGGCCATTTTGAATTTATGCAAATTAGGTGGTGTTCCACTGAGTTGATTTTGGTAGACTTTTTATATGTTCATCTGGGTTACATTCTGAGACAAATAACACCAAAATGGTTTCTGTTCTAATTTGTTCCGGGTCATTTCATATTTTGACTGGACTATATCGCCAAATAATTTGCTTAAACAGAGGGATCGTTTTACTGAGTATACAGAGGATCGACTACCTTTGTTTCTCTTAGTAATCGCAAAAATAATAATTTTACTGGAATAAAATGGGAGGGGGGTCCGACAGCAGGACACTTGCAACAGAAGAAACGTTTTGGACATTTGAATTGCTATATTCACCAGATGGCACCACTCTGCAGTCTTACCTGGCCACAACAACTGATGCCCAGATGGTTCCCATTTCAGAGTTATGTGCAGTTAAGTTGTGTGTTTTTTTCTATTCAGAGAAGCTGGAAAATCGACCATGATATACAGCGAAGAATGTTTATTTTTACCAGTTTGTATTTATGTACTGAATTTCAATTAGAATAATTCATAAGGTAGATTCACAATCAGAACGTTTACGTTTTGTGAGAGGAACACTTAATAGTGAATTGTAAAATAATCTTTAAAGTTACACATCACTAAAATATTCAACATCGCTGGCTCTCCTCTCCACAATTATATCAATCAATAGGAAAATGTAAAAAGTACATAATAGAAAGTGAAAGCAAGGGTTCAAATCTGAAATCAAATTTCCTCAATTTATTCATTCAAAATATACTTACGGTATGCTCTTTTGTGGAACTGTCCTCTATAAAACTGAATACAATAATAAATTTATATTGCTCTCAGTATATAAACAACAGTGGACCAGACTCACAGAAGAGAAATTTGGAGTTATGACGGTGTGAAACCTGACGAGTATATCTTGGTAAGAACAGATATAGGGGTGGACTCTTGTCCTTCTGCGGACCTTAAGTGATATTATTTATATAGAAATAGTTTAGATCTTGAAATATTCTGATTTGAACAAAATGGAGCTAATAAACTCTAAACTCGTGGGTGACTGACAAAATTAACCCACTTAAACTAAAAAAATGGATACCACGGAAAATAATCCACTTGGACCAATAATGGAAACCATGGAAAATAACTTATTTAGACCAAAAATGTATGCCAATTTTGACCAAAAATGGATACCATGGAAAATAGCCTACTTTGACCAAAAATGGATACCATGGAACATTTCTACCAGAAATATTCTACTAAAGGTTAAAATGGATACAGTGGAAAACGTTAGGACAATGATGTGTAAAATGCATGATTATGAGATCAGAAATGTTTCAAACCCGAGGAAATGCATTGATCATCATCTCCTGTTTGCTAAAAGGTGATATAATACGAAGCATAAAATAGAGGAGAAAGGGACATTCGCCGTAAAGATATCGTTTTCAACTCGGACTATGTTTCTGGTTCTGATAGGTCCCGCTAGGGGGCATCGTGTGTGTAGCTGGCGGGCGGTGTGTGATGTCATGTGGTCTCAGCAGGTAATCACAGTTTTTTAAGTGTTGAGAATACAACCCCTTTCAATTGAAATTCTTTGTGTAAGCCCGCTAATTGCTGGATAAATGGCAGGTATTAAAACAAAAGACCTGCCAGTCAATGTCAACAATGGCCTAGCCCCAACTTTCCGAGTACCTGTCAGTTTGCACATTTCTGCCAGGAAACACGGACGGGAACTGTACCTTTTATTGGCAAACCATGAAAAAAGACTGTGAATCTTGAGTCAAGTGTCACTGGCAGTTTCGTTGGTGTCCTCTCGTATGTCACTATTATTGAAGTATAATGTCATATCTTATGGAATTCACCAACCGAGGAGGTGAAATTTAATTTACCTGGATGAAAATGGGAACAACATTACTTGTGTACAGGTATGTTTTAAATGTATTCAGCTTTTTATTTCGTATTTTCATCGAACCACCATAAAATTATATTGCGGTTCATTTTCAAATTGAGTGGAGGTCCTTTGTTCTGACCACCTGTTTGAGCACTGTTCCTAAGCAATGACCTTCCAGATGAGGACCTCGGAGTCCCTTCTCCCTATCGGAGGTGCCTGGTCAAACTAATCGGAAGTAACTGAGATGTTTTTCTCTCTGTAATGATGCTTTTCTCTATGTATTCCTTATATGTATGTATATCATATTCAGTATATCGTTTTCAAATGAAGTTTAGTTGCAAAACAGAGAGATTTCATACACCAATCTTCACCCTCTATATGACCAGCAGTTACCATTCTCCAATTAATCTTTTTTTATCACACTTCTCTATGATATTTCTTTATGTTGTTAATTATTAAAATATTTGTTAAATACTATTATCGCCAGACATGTAATCATATCACGGAGTAAAATGTCACATGCATGATCATATTAATCAAATAGTTATTAGTGTATTCATAAATCCATGGTTTCCTGCAATGTGTCTCGAGAATTTGCCTACGATTTAGGCTACTGATGTCAAAGTCATACAGATATATTTTATATTTAATAGCTATTTTATATTAATTATAGGTGTGCATCTATCCTGATAATATTAAACGCAACATTGCCTATTCGATGTCGGTCTGAAAAACTTGGTAAGTTTTTTGTTTATTTTTGTTTTCTGATGATTAAAGTTGAAGATGTGCTTTTTTAAAAGTTAAGCCCTCATTACTTGTTAACTATTATCCCGGCTATTGTCATCATTGCAATATAAACACGGTATTGTCTTTAAATACGTGTTGTAATCACCGTATTTAATCTTCAAGTATTGACACAGGTGAACACTTTGAAGTCTGCACACATACCAACATTGCACTCAAGTGCTATAAAAACGCTTTATTTTTTCTTTTGTGTTGAAATCCATTCTCAAAAGCATGACTTGCCTTTGTCACATCGACTGGCTCGTTAAATTACAAATCAAAAGATTAGTTTATCAGATAATTGACTCTTGGTTTTGTAATCAGTCGACTGGACAACAATGATACTCCACGAGGGTTTATACCACATTGTGACTCAGATTCCAATGAAAGAATTTGTTTCGATTCAATTACAGTGTGACAACAAACACTTTGGTGGGCCTGCTTGCACATAATCAGTGGAAATAAATAGCTTAACGCAGACATATAAACCGAAAACATCTAAACATCTAATTACGTATCCCCCCGCTCCATAAACAAATTGACCTTTTTATTTTCTCGAGGAAAAGCTAATTCCACCGTACAATGCCTTTTTTTGTGGTTGGCCACTAAGTTGTGTACCTGAACATTTTTCAATTTTATAACAAGAAAATCTTTTTTTCGAAAAAAAGAATTTGTATACAGTTTCCTTTTTGAAAATGATATTATATGTTCTCATCATTTTGAAATTGCGGTAAATCATAGACGTCATTGACGAGCACGTGCAAACCTGCTCCTAAACTAAGATCACGAGAGTACGAATCGAATGCATCTACACATATTTATTACGACTCTAAGAGCTGGATACAAAAAGATATAACAGAAAACGATTGACCTCCGTCCACCGCGCGCGACTGATGATCCAAGAGAAAAGTTTCAAGGGAGATGTCAATCACCACTTGTCAATTTCAACTGTCACTCATCGGACCCGATCTTACCAGACAGACACAAGACCAGTCTAGTCCAATGATGTTGATAATATGCTGGTTCCAGGGCCTGTCTCGCCTTGTGACGCGCTGATCTGTCGCGCCAGTCGTGCCTGGATACTCGTGTGACGTGACGTCAGTTACATTTTCTGCTTGTCGTCTGCGCCTTGCGGCTGTGCAAGGCGCACTATTCTCTTTCTACACAATATTTACACGATTGTTTGGAAACTAAAACAGAGTAATAGACAGATGGATGCTTCAGAGATAAATTAAAACAAAACATAAATATTGACAATGTCTACTGACCGCACTTTGACCTAGTCCTAGTCCTTATCATCGTTGCTTTGGAGATTTATCAACTCGTCTGCGGCTGCCAAGCTAGCAAGAGCCAAAGAACATGAACAACAGAGCTCATTGTGATTGTTTTGTTTTTTGTTTTGCTGTGAACATCCCCAGTCGACAACAACTGTCTTTTCATTTACAATTTCAAGTCTATTTTGCCAATGTCTTTGAGAGTAGTTGTACAAAGTCAAAATCAAATATGACAAGAATAAATTAAGGTCTATAATCCACAATCAGCTTGAAGCATTTGGAAAGAACTTCGTGTGGTCTCGTATATTTACGTAACTGCCTTCGGCTCCTACAGCACACATGGCGGACAAACTCTTTTAGTTATATTTCATATTTTATGCCATGATTATATCTAAAATATCCCCCAAAAGTTTGATTATTCTTTGGATGACATTAAATAAAGAAAATATAAAGACTTGATATAGGTCGCCAGCTGCAAAAACTGAGTCGAACCCGTTTTAACTACCGTTATAACGGGTTCAATCTAAATAATAAATATTTAAGACCAGCTGGTTAAGTTTACTTTTTCTGTGCTAAATTAACAAATAACATTACTTTGAACACATTTAAACCTAAAAAACATAAGTCTGTCCCAGTTTTTTCATTGTGGATTATAGACCTTAAAAACACCCCACAGAATATAAAATATTGAATAGTTTTACTGCAAACCTATTTGGAACTGAAAATAATCTTAAAAATGTCTGAAAAGAGATTAAACATTAAAAGATTAAACTCCTTGGTCAATAATGAACTACTCTCCTTTGCATCGGACTCAGTATATAACACCCTCTTTAGTCTCGTCGGCGCTAGGCCAATAATAAAGCTGGGTAGTAATGAACATGTGCTCTTCGAATTTAAGGGGAGGGATAATTTTACTAAATATGAACCAGCATCAATTCCTTATGTACAGTAGATCACAGGTATGTAATCATAAGAAAGGTGCTTTATTTTTTTTCCTTCAGAATGCACACTATGCTTTCGTTACTTATTTTGAAACTTTGAGCAATGATAGGAAGATTTTTTGGTAAAACACAGAAATTCAAGGGGGTATTGGATGCACAACTGAAAGGGCTGAATAGTGTCAGTTACAAAGATGGCCTGATTAGATTTGAAATGGGGGGTTTTGTTTGTCTTAAATTTAAACTTAGCAATTATACATTATATTGTAAATCCTTTTTTTTCAGAACTTGACAGGATGCTCCTTGAGATGAAAATTGAAGCCACAACCTTAGTTATGCCACATAAAACAAGACATCACAAGACACACAAAAGTAAGATTTATTTTGAAATATTGACCAGACCGTCAAGTGATGGGATATTTATCATTATGACTGAGGAGGAAAGATCTCAATCTCATTAATTTCACAAGACAAACATGTAATTCAATTCTAAATTATAGACTGTAAACACCAAAACATCATGGTCTATTTAGATTCTCCTTTTAGGACATTACAAATTTTGTTTGAAATTTTCAGAGCATCGACATGAGGGCAAGAAGAATCGAAAATTCAAATGTTGTGAAAATGGAGGGATTTGTGTCCTAGGTTCCTTTTGTCACTGTCCAAGGTGAGATATTTATCTATATTCATCATTATACATGTATCTAATAACTTGCAGGTTATTTTTTTTAGTAAAAAAATATATATTTAAGATTTTAATATATTTATCTTATTTAGCAATTTAGGTACTAAAGTGGAACTAAATGGTTTTCTTTGTTTCCAGGCAGTTTACAGGTCGTTATTGTGAGATCAGAAACCGATACAGAGACAGAAGCTGTGGCCCAATTCTTAATGGGGAGATCCTTCGTGATTCGTGTAATTTATGTCGCTGTGTGGACGGGGTACTGACATGTATCCCAGATATATTCCCTGGCTGCAATGGTAAATACAATATTTGGTTTACATGTATATCAAAAGTTTGAGATATAAATCTGTCTTGGAAAAGTTATTCAAAGTAAAGACATTTTAATGAGATTTCAGATGATCATGAACGGTTACTTTTTTATCATTTGACCACAGTGATGCAAAAAATTCTCAATTATTCTAAACTGATACTTCCTGGTAAAACCCAGGTTTTGGTAAAATTACTTGCAGTAATTGAAACGAAAATGCTTGTATATTTCAGGTGATTCACTATCAGAGCAAGGAAAAACATCTGCAGACAAAGACATTGAAATGTACAACTTTAAGCGACGGGGAGGCACAACGAAAATACCACAAGTCGATATACACAACTTTGTATCCCTATCTGGTGCAGCGCAGACTCAATGGTCTCTTATATTATATTTGGTGCTTTCCTTGTGGACAATTACAAGGGTTTTAAACTTAACAATGACAATTTCTTGACAAAGCTTAAGAGTTGTTCACGAAAATTGTATTAAAATGTATATACCTCTGTAAATTTATTTATGAAAATGTAAATATAGTTGATAATTTCATGAGTATTGGACCTCACAAACACATTTATTATATTCTGTCATGACCTTTTTAAATCACATAATCATGTGAAAAGGTGAATCTGGCCAGAGTTTATTATGGTAGAGTTAAACTTAAGCTACAAATATGTATAAAATTTAACTAATATTCAATGTAAGCTCAGTGTGCTCTTCCTTTACTATATGTGACTAAAATATATGAAATGAAAGTATTGTTCCTAAAGGCTATTTACCTAAGGTACTGAATTAGAAGTTATCAGCAAGACTTTGTGCAGGATTAGCAATATCATTACATTGGCTTATTGATAACTTTGTTGTTAATTAAATGTCTGGGATTCACCTTTAACTCTTTTGTAGCCGAAGAACTTTTTAACAATTTTTTTTAGAAGCTTTAGTGACAAGAAACAAGTTAGTATCAGTAAAATATTTTTACCTTTTGAGTAATATTGGACAAGATTTAGTTCAGTGTAAAAGCTGTATCATTTTCAAGCTATAATTTATTTCAAATGTTATGCTGGTCAAAACAATCATATATTACAATGTAGTGTCATTGCCCCCTAAAGATTAAAAAAGCAAACATATAATTCAGAATCTACCAAAGGTAATTTAAAAGACATGTAAGAATAGTATTTATCAAAGATTACATGTGAAAAAATACTTCACTAAAATAAGAACTTCTTCATAGTGTCCATAAATATGAAGAGATATTACACAAAGGTATCTATCTCACAACTATTACTTTATTAAGACATATTTTTGTGCATAAATTCTCTTGCAAGAATATTGTAATTATTGTAATTATGTATAAATAATATGATGATCAATCACAAAGAGGTGTTTTCTTATAATTTCATAAATCATTATTAAATAAGAAAAAGTGCAAAATTGCATGTTGGTCATATTTTAGATTTATTTGCCTTATGTTAAATAATATGTCCAGTTAAGATCCATGCTCTACATACTCAATATATATTTTCCTCAATTTTTAAGACCACTACCACAACAACTGTGATCACAGATAAATCTTATTTACATAGCAAACTTCACATTGACTTTCATACATGTACAAGTGAGTTACCATGTGCCATCAATAAGTCAGAAAAATCTTTCAGATCCATATTAAATTTCTCACATGATCTACAATAAATACATGGAATACTTATTTAATTTCATATTATTTAGTTTCATTTAAGATCCAAAATCATAGAGGATGGATTTTCTAGGTATGATTTCCAAAGATTTGAGAATCGTGCCATGGTAGCACCATCAATCACTCGGTGATCTGCAGACCAGCTTACTTGCATTATGTGGGCTGGCACAACTTTGCCTTTAGCATTGTATCTGGGCAATTTCTACAATAATAAAAAAATAATAATATCAAGTAACTTTAATGCTTTTTGTTTGGTCTGGCCGATTATTATAACAGTACGACCTTTAAAATCATCATTCTTATTCCATATTTATACAAACCTGAATTTTTCCTAAAGCACCTATGGCAACTTGTGGTGGCAAGATCACAGGTTTGGCATATGTGCCCCCTACCTGCAAACATTATGAGAAATTTTCTTTTTAATTTCTGACACAACACAGATTTCCCTTTAAACAAAAATTATCATATATTATTATGACATAAACTGAACTGAATCAATATCATTTTTGTTTTTAAATTCCACTCATTTCAATACATTTTTAAGATTGTCACAATACATAGGTTTGCCTTTATATTGAATAAAGTCAAAATACTACAAAATTATTATTTATTGTCTTGAGCTAATAATCTTTTGATTTGATGAACTAATCAAGTGTAAATGAAATACAGAGAATATAGTTCCAGACTTACAGTTCCAATGTTGGACAGAGTAAATGTGCCTCCTGAGAGCTCCTTTGTTCCCAGCTTGCCAGCATATCCAAGCTGCATCAAGTGGTTTATCTCCACTGCCACATCAAATAAACTCATACATTCTACATTCTTGACATTAGGTACAAGCAGACCCTGTGGGGTATCCATTGCAAATCCTATATTATGGGATGCCTGAAAAGGAATATGAAGAAATTAGACATTGACGAATGACAGGTTAGAATGTCAAGTTTAGTGAGTTATCATTTATAAAGGTAATACATTTTACCTTAAAAGTTATGTTTTCAACTTTTTCATCTACACTTGAGTTAAGGACTGGATAGTGGTGAAGTGCCATTGACGCTGCCTGAAATAAAGATCTATGAATTAATATTTGCACAAATCAAAGTCATCAAAATCTAAATACCAGTGAGTAGAAAACGTATATTTAAACATTGTATTTTATGTATACAAATATCTTCCTTTATCTTATAAAAGTACCTTGATGAACACTGGCATAAAGGAGAATTTGACGCCCCTCTCTTCCGCTGCTTGCTTCATCAGGGCCTTGGTGTCAATCAGGGTAGTGAGATCTACATCATCGCAGTAACCAAAGTGTGGAATCTTCTGGGCCTCTGTCATTGTCTTCACCATTGCTTTCATGATGCCTTTGAGTGGTTCTGTTCTGTCTTTACCTACCGGAGATGGGGTAGGACGAGGAGGCGGTGCTACCACTGGTTTCGGTGGAGCCTTGGGTGTGGCTGGAGTTGGTACTGTAGGTTCACTTTCTACTGGTGCTGAAATAAAGATAAACTAACTCACATATTGGATAATGTCCTGAATAATTTAAACTTTACTGTTAATTGCTAAAGATAAGTTCCAATATTTACATTAAACATGATCTATTCAAGACACACCTGGTACAGGCTCAGCATGTTGATTGTCAATAAACCTGAGAATATCCTCCTTCAACACTCTGCCATCTTTACCAGAACCTTGTACGTCAGAAAGAGAAATCTGAAAACCAAATTATTTGAGTTAAAATTTGGTTTTAAATAGTATTAAATGGCATTTCTGACTCATATTTGGAAGATAATCTTTGTCAAAAAATAAAAAATTGCAAAAATAATGGTGTTTACATTGTATTCCATGGCCACCCTTCTCACAGCAGGTGTTGCCAGAGTCTTATGACCCTTAATATCTTGCATCATAGACTTGCTGTGATCTGGCCTGGAGGAAGTGGCTTGTTCCTCATGCTCATCAACTTGCCCGTCCTCCATTGAATCTGAAAGCAGAATATAGAATTATCAAATGCACAATGCTATTTTACAATTGGAATAAATAACGAAAACATTGCTCCTTATCAATGTAACATGGCAGTGAACAATACTGCCACTATTTGCTACATCAGCATTTTCATGACAATGTTTTATTCATTTATGCTCTATTAACATGCTGTAATCATAAAGTGGTGAATCATTTTGTTCATATCATATATTAAATTTGACTGAGCTTCAGTTCCATATCTCAAAGAAGGGCTGATACAGTGAGCCATTTTGTCTCAGCAGTCCATGCTTGTTATTACTATTCACATATACATGACCATTTATAAGAGCCCTAGGCATCCTTAAATAAGTTCTGGAATTTTAGGACTAGGAGATGTACAGAAATGGTACAATTCTGAACACAATTACAGTCCCTGTATGGACCCTAGAATCATAAACATAGGCATCAGAGATGCATCAACCCTCAGCCCTAGTAACTTACTGCACAACATTCGCTCCACACAATATTTGTGAACAAAACGTCACTGCACCAAGGCAAATTGATGCAGGGGTAAAAAAAACATAATAGTGCACATCTACTTCCTTTGATAGCTTATGAATGTCGAGTATCATGAAACTTTCATCATTTACTCTAAAATTATAGAGATGATGGGCCTGTGACCTTGAAAAGCAGGAGAAGGTCACCGTCCATCAAACTCATCTTGGGGTCTGGGGTCAAATGCTTATGTGTGTCAACTCTCATGAAGCTGCCATCATTTGTTCTCGAGTTATCACAATGATCGGGATTTCACATAATTGTCCCTGTGACCTTGAAAAGTAGGTGAAGGTCATGTTCCATAAAAAAAAGTTTGAGGTCTTCACCAGATGCTTATGTGTGTCAAATCTCATAAAGCTGCCATAATTTGTTATCGTGATGCTTGGGATTTCATAAAATTGTGTCTGTGACCTTGAAAAGAAGGTGAAGGTCACCGTCCATCATACTCGTCTGGGGTTTTACCAGTTGCTTCTATGTGTGAAGTCTCAAAAAGCTGCCATCATTTGTTCTTGAGTTATTGCAATTCTTGGGATTTCACATAATTGTCCCCGTGACCTTGAAAAGTAGGTGAAGGTCATGTTTCATAGAGAAAATACTGAGGTCTTCACCAGATGCTCATGTGTGTCAATTATCATAAAACTGCCATCATTTGTTCTATAGTTATTGGGATACTTGGGATTTCGCATAATTGTCCCTGTGACCTTGAAAAATAGACCAAGGTCGCTGTGCATTGAACTCGTCCGAGGTTTTCACCAGATGCTTATGTGTGTCAAGTTTCACTAAACTGCCATTATTTGTTCTTGAGTTATCGCGATGACAAGGAAGTTATTGTGATTCTTGGGATTTCACATAATCGTCCCTGTGACCTTCAAATGTAGGTGAAGGTCATGTTTCCTAGAATAAATTTTGAGGTCTTCACCTGATGCCTATGTGTGTAAAATCTCATAGAGCTACCATCATTTGTTCTTGAGTTATTGCGATTCTTGGGATTTCACATAATTGTCCCTGTGACCTTGAAAAATAGGCCAAGGTCGCCGTCCATCGAACTCGTCCGAGGTTTTCACCAGATGCTTATGTGTGTCAAGTTTCACAAAGCTGCCATAATTTGTTCTTGAGTTATCACGATGACAAGGATGTTCGCTACAGACATACATACATACAGACATACATACATACATACATACATACAGACATACATACATACATACATACCCACGCCAGGAGTACTGCAATACCCTCAGCCTGATTACATCAGGGGCTGAGGGTAAAAAGGTTCATAAGAGATGATAACAGTCTAATATTAAACTATTTCAGAGCAAATATGAATATACCTGTCTCTCCATCTTCTAGCTCAATATCCACAAGTGGTTTTCCAACAAGAGCTGTGTCATCCACCTCGTAATGTAAGGTCTTAATCACACCATCATACCGACTGGTGATAGTCACAGATGCTTTGTCACTCTGTACTTCACAGATACTGTCAAATTGTGAAACTTTGTCGCCCACCGACACAAACCTGAAAATGCATTTCACACAATACAGTCATTAAATCCTTCAAACTATAAATAACTACAATATATTTCATGTGTTTGAACTCATCTATTAGGATAAACTCACCATTCTTTGACATTCACTTCACGTATTCCTTCACCAATGTCTGATAAGTTGAACTGGACCACTTTGCCATTGTTGCCTGCAAGAAGTATTTTCTAAAATTTAATCAAATGAAACTGAAGTTTTGTTTTGTTGTGTTTTCACTCTGGGATAGCCAACAGATTATCTTAAGTTATTTAAGGTCTTCATGGCTATGTTGTGCATTTTTGTTCATATTGGTTAAGCAAACAAACACAAGAGAGACAGTCATAGTAAAGAGCTTTGTGACATCACAACATTAGTTTGTAATGAATTCATCCATATTTAGTCAGGAATATGTTAATCTTGTCTCAGGTTGCAGGTGGTTCAATGTTCCAATGTAAGGTGCATGAACAAATCTTAAACTGAGGCAACATTAAGATTGGGTTCCAAATGGTGATGAAAGTAATCAGACAGTTTATCTGATGAATCACTTTTAAACCTTGTGGTCATTCTAGTTCTAGTTCTAATATGAGTTAATTACTCTTTTTTACCTATCATCCAAAATGAACTATTTTTGCAACTTTTGCTACCAACGCTTATCAAAAAAGAAAATTCATTAAACTATCTTAGCAAATTAAATGTTACAAGTTACTCGCAACAATCTAAGCCACAAGTGATGCTCTTGCTATGACATAATGTAACTTACTTGTTGAGGTGTGGAACCACTGTGTTGAGAGTGGGGAAATAAGGGGAGTGTTCTTCTTTGTCAGTCGTTGAGTACGGACATATCGAAGACAGCTGGAAATATTTCTTTGAGGCTTTGACAACTGAAAACAAAGTAAATTAGTAACAATTTACCACAATGTATGTCATCATGTTTACAACCTATGGAGTAGTGCATATAGTATTAAAGTAACAAATTATTCTTGGAGCCATTTAATTCCTATGATTTATACTGTGATAGAATATTTGACTGAAAAAGGGACTGTCTCCTTCCCAGAGAACTTTAAGTGAAGGGTGCTTACATCCACTTATCTACTCCAGCCACCTTAATGAATATATCTAAATATTCAACTCTCTGATAATAGCTATTGCTGAGTTTAATCTAAAGAGTCAGCTTCTCCTCAGGGATTTTGTGAGTTTTGAGCCATTACAGAGTAATCATCCTACAGATAAAGTACATTTTCCTCTGTCAGGTGCTCATTGTTTTAAATTACCAGCCACAGCTAAGTCCACATATATCGAGACAGAGACATTGCCAGTGAAAAAAGAAAAAATCAAAACATTGAGGGAAAAGAATAAAATAAGCAATGGTTTAGCAGAGAAAAAATAAAATATATATTTTATCTTAAACTTTATTGTTTAAAACAACAGTATGTTTGGAAATAGATACAGCAATTCATAATGTGACATATGTTGTGCAGAAACAAATACATAGTACAAAGGTTGTGGAGGCCTATTGAAAATGGCAATAATAAGGGTCAAGGTTATTTTACCAAGAATTCTGGCTATGATATAATGCAGGCTTACACATTTTAAAACTGTAATTTAGTGTAAATTCGGTGAATAAACAAACTGTTAGGACCAAGATTAAATTCACATTGATGATTTCACATTGAAAAATGTCAGGAATTTTGCCCAGAACCGAATGCTCAATGATGCACCCAAATGTGTAATGACAGTTGGAGCCTTTGAGTATGATCGTTTCAAAATGAATGTCAATTTCAAAGAGTTAAAATACGAATAGCATTGCATGATAGAATTTGCACATTTTCTGAAAATGTCAAATGAATTACTCTGTTAACAACACAACTTGCACGATGAGAACAAGGGAAATTAAAACTGTTTGTTGCCAATATTATTTTTTCAGATGTTTAATGACAAAAATACTTACTATTCCTTGCAAACGACCAAAATTCCTAATGAAAACACGGCGACCAACTTGCCCAAGTTGAGATGCCATGTTTATGAGGGGCCATTCGGGTCATATTAGAACCAATCAGATTCTAGAAATAACTATCTAGCGCGCAAGCATGCGCAGAACATGCTAAAATCTGATTGGTCCGTAGCGCGTTTCCGGTTTTTTGATTGGTTCCTAGCGCGTATCCGGTCTCTGACGTTGAAATAAAGCAGCCAATCAGAGCGGTTCTAACAAAATCCACTGAATGCCTCTCATTGGCTGCTTCCAATCACGTGGTACAAAATGGCATCAACAACACACTTTGCAGACAGGAATTTAGCAGAATTCGTGATAGTTATGTCAGTTTGACACGCTTTGGAGCTTGATAAATCAATAAATGCTTCTCATATACATAGTTTAACTACGTGAGTATAATTTGCTATTAGTTTTAAGAAGTGTCAGTCTGTTTTATATCTAAAACGATGCTAAATACAGGGTAGCATCAGATTGCTCCCTCACTGGCCTCAGTACCTCATTCAATGCATTTGCAGGGGTAAGAGTAGTTTTCGACACAAAATGTAACATTTTCTGTGTTATTTGAGAAAACATTGTGCTTTTTCCTTCATAATGTAACAAAAAATATTTCGGTCACTTGTTTATCCAATCATAAGAACATGGTAATATTCATATAAAACTGACAGAGGCAGGATGCTTTTCACCATTTATGTATGAGAAGTAGTTTCCGACAGTGCTAGCTTGGTGAAAAAATAAAACAAACTTTTCAAGCATTATCATTAAGATATACTGTCTGAAGATTTTTTAAATCTAAGTGATGTTTCAGTCAGGGTATCTAATCAATAAGGAAATGCATAACCATGCCTCTCTCAATCTTTTACAAGCTCATGTGGACAGATGATCTCAGCATGTACAGTGCTCAACATCTCCAGCTAGTTTGTGCAGATGGTCACCGTGCATCACTCTACATCACCAGCTGGTATGTACAGATGGTCACCATGCATCACTCATCGTCACCAGCTAGTATGGCCAGATGATCACCATGCATCACTCAACATCAACAGCTAGTGTGGGCAGACTATCACCGTGCATCTCTCAACATCACCAGCTAGTATGTACAGATGGTCACCGTGTATCACTCAATGTCACCAGCTTGTATGTAATTACATTTATTTATTAATACATATTGCAAACATATTATTTGACCAATTTAGTTGAAAGTTGAAAGTTGAAAATCAGTGGTAAATACAGGGTATAGCATCTTATGTACATTACATTCTAATAAACTCTATAAAAATAGCTTCTTGGCCAGTAAACATAATTCTTAATGTATTCAATCATTATCATGTGGAAATATGGTCTTACAGCTGAGTGATGTTTCAGTCAAGTATGTCTATATCATATTTTTGTAGGAATGCATATCCATGCCTCGCTCATCTTTTACCAGCTGGTATGGCAAGGTGATCACCATACATCACCCAACATCATCTGCTAGTATGGGCAGATGATCACCGTGTCTCACTCAACGTCACCAGAGAGTATGGGCAGTTGGTCACCATGTGTCACTCAACGTCACCAGGGAATATGGACAGTTGGTCACTATGTGTCACTCAACGTCACCAGAGAGTATGGACTGTTGGTCACCATGTGTCACTCAACGTCACCAGGGAATATGGACAGTTGGTCACTATGTGTCACTCAACGTCACCAGGGAGTATGGACAGTTGGTCACCATGTGTCACTCAACGTCACCAGGGAGTATGGGCAGTTGGTCACCATGTGTCACTCAACGTCACCAGGGAGTATGGGCAGTTGGTCACCATGTGTAGGATGTATATTGGAGACATGTAGGATATATATTGCAGATATGTAGGATGTATATTGCAGGCATGTATGTATATTGGAGATATGTAGGATGTATATTGGAGACAAGTAGGATATATATTGCAGGATGTGTATTGGAGACATGTAGGATGTATATTGGAGACATGTAGGATGTGTATTGGAGGCATGTAGGATGTATATTGTAGACATGTAGGATGTGTATTGGAGGCATGTAGGATGTGTATTGGAGGCATGTAGGATGTGTATTGGAGGCATGTAGGATGTATATTGGAGGCATGTAGGATGTATATTGGAGGCATGTAGGATGTATATTAGAGGCATGTATATTGGAGGCATGTAGGATGTGTATTTGAGGCATATAGGATGTATATTGGAGACATGTAGGATGTATATTGTAGACATGTAGGATGTGTATTGGAGGCATGTAGGATGTGTATTGGAGGCATGTAGGATGTATATTGGAGGCATGTAGGATGTGTGTTGGAGGCATGTAGGATGTATATTGGAGGCATGTAGGATGTATATTGGAGGCATGTAGGATGTGTATTGGAGGCATGTAGGATGTGTATTGGAGGCATGTAGGATGTATATTGGAGGCATGTAGGATGTGTGTTGGAGGCATGTAGGATGTATATTGGAGGCATGTAGGATGTATATTGGAGACATGTAGTATGTATATTGGAGACATGTTGTACGTGTATTGAAGACATGTAGTATGTATATTGCAGACATGTAGTATGTATATTGCAGACATGCAGTATGTAAATTGGAGAACTAGGCAAATTTGATATTTATCTGTACTAAATATATTAGGCAGAGCTCTTGCAAATTGAGTGTTGCTAATTTATTTTGTGATATTAGTTTGAAGTTTATATAGGTCAAAAAAATTAATATATATAAAAATATATGGCAAAATTCAGAGTAAAATAAATAAGTAAAAAATGTTCATATTTAAGATCAGTCATGAAATAGGAGCAAGGAATGGAGCAGATCTTGTCGGGTCCTTCTTTGTTGTATAAGATGTATGGCTAACCATAGTCATGATCAGTCATGAATCTTATTTTTTCAACAGTCTCATTCCACACTCTGGTACTGGAACCACAGAATTATTTGTGACATTGAGATCACTGCACTAAGGTCAGTGGTGATATCACTAAGATTTGAAAGAATCTGAATCTTCACCTCTATATCTACATCTCTATAAAATTTGAAACATATATCACTGGTAAATTGGAGAAGATTTTTAAAGAAATTGTTGACAGACAGATGGACAGACAAAGTCAGCAGAGTTAAAATGGAATATTTAATTCTTTTCTTCACCACAAAGCTTCTTCAGCAGCTTTGAAATACTTATATTATGCCTCCATCACACTTTTACACCAGACTTGGGACTGGGCCTGTACATCGTAAGGGAATTCAGAATTGCAAAACAATTTCTTGCAATGCTTCTGATTTGCATAAATCTATTTAGGATGTTTGGAAAATTAATAAATATTTGTTATCAGAATTCAAATTTTCTGACAGACAGTGATGTACAGTGACCACCAGTCTATATTAAGTGGTGATCCAGAGTGACATTATTTATTCTCTTGTGGTGCAAAAAAGTAAGGTATGGAGAGCATAGATATTATTTTAAAAATAAAAACAAGGTTATATACCATATGTAAATATTTATTGTGAAAATATAATTTATGTACTATTCACAATTTTAACCCAGCATAAAATTACATTCATATCTGTGAGATATTGGAACTCACACTTTTTATTTTCTATCAGTTAAATACTGCACGATATTTTTACACAGGGAAAAAAACTATTTTCTGCATGTAAACATATTTATGTTTTATTTTGTGTGCTCAGGGAACAGATGTTTACAAATCATGAGAAATGCAACAATACACATTTTCCCCACTCTTCTCTAATTAGATTTTCTTGAAACCATAAATGTTGCAATTAAGCAAATTAAGATTTGAAATTTAAAATATAAAAAATTTACACCTTCCCATATCAGCTGATGACAGAGCATGATGCATGGTGACCACCTGTCCATATTAGCTAATGTTACACAGCAACATACCCAGTCACGATCTATCCATACAGCTGGTGATGGATGTTGCTACAAATCATATGATAGCATAAACATAACTGGGAATCATCTCACAAGAAAACACAATCATAACTAAAACCCCTGACAATAAGCACAACAATATATTTACAAACATGGTTTATCACTTTGACAGTGCTCGGGAAATTCTGCACAACCAAGGGAATTGACTATAAAAGTACAAAATAATTAACCAATAATTTAATTTAAAGACTATTTGTTCTGGTGAATTTTTATTGACTTTGGGTCAAGGTCAAGAACATCAATATTGTTACTTTTAAGTAACTGTAAGAATAAAGCAATATCGATGCAACTAACATATATAGATATAGATAACATATCTCTGTTCTGAAAAGATCAACATTTATAGTGTGACAAGGAAACTTTATTTCGTGATCTTTTATAACTAATCTATCAGCTAATATTAAGCCTTAATAATACAGAATTTATTTTTTAAGGAGACAAAATGTTATTTTTCTCAAAATTTCCCATGATATTAATGACAAATTTGAAGACGTTTGCAAGTGTGTGTATTGGAGTCATGTAGTAAGTTGGGGTGTGTATTGAGATAGGTTGAGATGTGTATTGGGGTAGGCCAGGATATACATTGGATAGATTGGGATGTAGATCAGGGTTGGTATGAATTTTACACATTTGACCTTGAACTTGAAATCATTTTTGTGCACATTATTTCAATTTTGCCAAAATTAAAGTTAATGTAAGGATATATGGGTGTATGCTACTTTTGCTAATTTTAAAAGTAAGATGTAAATATCAAATAAAATTTTTATTTAAATTTATTGTGTGTTGTTATTGTTGAATACATGCTTTAAGCATTTTAAGCACTTGAGAAAAGCAGAAATCCTGAAATACTATATCAAAATATTTTTTAATATCTGTGTCCGGATATTTGGGGCATATTTATCAATTAAATCCCCAATACCCCGATTGAGAAGTTACTTGTGATTATTGAGACTTTAGCCAAATAAATTTAGCTGCATTATTTAATATAATAAAACAATACAAAATTAATCTACATGATATATGGAATTTACACATTTGAACTTGAACTTCAAATTATTCTTATGCATGTTATTTACATTTTGCCAAAATTAAAGTAAATCAAGGATATATAAGTGTATGCTACTTTTGCTAATTTTTTTAAGAAAGATGTAAATATCGAATAAATTTATTGTCAAATGAAAAAATAAATATTGAAAAAATTAACGAGATAAGAATATACAATATTTTGGACAAAATGCAAGTTAATATTTTCTGATTAACTAAGACTTTTTTCGATAAGATATCATATTGTGAAAGAAGTCAAAACGTCAAAAAAAAAATGTTTTGTACACTTTTAACTAACATTTTCTATTTTGGCTCAATATACATGTACATGTATAGGGGTAGATGGAAAATATTGGTTTTGACAGCATTTAAGCTAAACCATCCCAAGTGTATACAAGGTTTGTCTCAAGGGTGGAACCAGACTTACTTAAATCATTTGATATACATTATTAAATTATCTTGCATATGGGTCAAATAAAACCCCAATATGAAAATTACATCTTTGTTGTCTATTATTTCATTTTATTTTTTATATTTTTTATGTCTGCAAAAAAAAAACAATGCAATTCCACATGATCTGATGTGCATAGCAGTCAAATAAAACTCCAATATGTTGATTGCATCATTCTTTGTTTTCTGTATTAATTAAGTCTGAGACATACAAGATGTACATCATAGACATGCAGGATGTATATTGTAGACATGCAGGATGTATATTGTAGACATACATAATGTACATTGTAGACATGCAGGGTGTACAAAATCCACTGAATGCCTCTCATTGGCTGCTTTTGATCACATGGTACAAAATGGCATCAACAACACACTTTGCAGACAGGAATTTAAAAATATCAATTGTGTAATTTTCTCAATTTTAACCCAGCATATTATTAAAAATACATTCACATCTATAAACTATTAGACCTCACACTTGTAAATTGAGGCCTACCTCAATACACATCCCAACTCACTACATGACTCCAATACACACACTTGCAAACGTCTTCAATTTTGTCATTAATAACATGTCAAGAAAAATTCATCGGAACAAATAACCTTTACATGCATATATCGAGAAGTTACATATGCAGAAGATTGTTCTTTTCCACCAACTTGTCTTTAATACACAGAAAAAATATCTACAATACACATTCAACATGCATTTTAATATGTAGTATATATATTGGAGATATGTAGTATATGTATTGGAGACATGTAGTATGTGTATTGGAGACATGTAGGATGTAAACTTTTGTCCACCTCATGCTATTTTCTCAGACTTGGGATTTGGCCTGTACTTGGGCCTCTATTGCTATGGGATATATATTTTTTTAATTATTTGTAAATTTTGTCAAATAACTGAAAATGATAATTTAAGCTCATTTAAAATTTAATAAAACAAAATGTACCACAAAATGATTATTCCGTGCACACAACACATGCAATACAACTACAGGGTGGGTAATGGCACATTACACATATTGTAGATATACATAATGTACATTGTAGACATGCAGGATGTACATTGTAAACATGCGGGATGTACATTGTAGACATGCAGGATGTACATTGTAAACATACAGGATGTACATTGTAGACATGCAGGATGTACATTGCAGACATACAGGATGTACATTGTAGACATACAGGATGTACATTGTAGACATGCAGGATGTACATTGTAAACATGCGGGATGTACATTGTAGACATGCAGGATGTACATTGTAAACATGCGGGATGTACATTGTAGACATGCAGGATGTACATTGTAAACATGCGGGATGTACATTGTAGACATGCAGGATGTACATTGTAAACATGCGGGATGTACATTGTAGACATACAGGATGTACATTGTAGACATGCAGGATGTACATTGTAGACATACAGGATGTACATTGTAGACATGCAGGATGTACATTGTAAACATGCGGGATGTACATTGTAGACATACAGGATGTACATTGTAGACATGCAGGATGTACATTGTAGACATACAGGATGTACATTGTAGACATGTGGGATGTTCATTGTAAACATGCGGGATGTACATTGTAGACATACAGGATGTAAGTTGTAGACGTTGTAGACATACACGATGTACATTGTACACATCAATGTGAATTTTATTGCAAAAATGACAATATCTTTTTTAATAATTTGAATAATATTTCACATCAAAAAACTTTTTTTGTTCATATGTAACAAAGATATTATGATGTTCCCTTCTAAGCAAAGTATCATCAGTCCATTCTTGCTGGTGATGTTGCGTGATGCATGGGAATCATCTGCCCATACTAGCTGGTGATGTTGAGATCTTCTGCGATCATCTGTTCATACCAGCTGGTAAAAGATAAGTTAGGCATGGTTATGCATTCATACAGAAATTATGATACAGACACCTTGACTGAAACATCACTCAGATTTAAGACAATATTTCCACATGATAATGATTTAATGTATGCCTTTACAATGAAAATTATGCTCACTGGCCAAGAAGCTATTATTAGGGAATTTATTGGAAGGTAATGTACACAGATGCTACCCTGTATTTACCACTGATCTTCAACTATTTAAATAAATTGGTCAAATAATAGGTTTGCAATATGTAATATTAATGTAAATGTAATTACATACTATCAGGTGATGTTGAGTGATGCACGGTGATCAACTGTTCATATTATCAAGTGACGTTAAATGATGCAATGTGCCCATCTGTACATACTAGCTGGTGATGTTGTAGACATACAGGATGTATGGTGACCATCTGTACTAGCTGGCGACATTGAGTGATGCATGGGGACCATCCATTCATACTAGCTGGTGATGTTGAGTAATGCATGGTGATCATCTGTACATACTAGCTGGTGACATTGAGTGATGACCGTTGATCATCTGTACATACTAGCTGGTGACATTGAGCGATGACCGTTGATCATCTGTACATACTAGCTGGTGACATTGAGTGATGACCGTTGATCATCTGTACATACTAGCTGGTGACATTGAGCGATGACCGGTGATCATCTGTACATACTAGCTGGTGATGTTGAGTGATGCATGGTTCCCATCTGTATATCCCATCTGGTGATGTTGAGTGATGCACGATGATCATCTGTTTATACTCGCTGGTGACGTTGAGTGAAGCTCTGTGACCATCTGTATGTACCAGCTGCTGACAAAGAGTGATGAATGGGGACCATCTGTACATACTAGTTGGTGATGTTGAGTGATGCATGGCGACAATCTGTCCATACCAGCTGCTGATGTTGTGTGAAGCACGGTGACTGACTATCCGGTGATGTGGGGGCACAGGTACTGATTATCAATATCTATTCCTAAAAAAAGATTATATTTCATTTTGGGTGACATAATAACATTTGCAGCATCTTATATTATCATATTAACAAAAAAAACTTAGATTATTACTTATGAGCTAATTCCACTGAATTTGAGTCTGCAAAATAATAATAATAATAATAAACATTTATAAAGCGCCACCCCCAGACTGATCTGTTCTGGGCGCTAATCTGCCATAGTGCTTGATAAAAAGATGTGTTTTAAGCTGTTTTTTAAAAGCTTCAATAGTCGGTGCAGATCTAATGTCATTAGGCATCGAGTTCCATAGACGTGGCGCAAATGCAGAGAAAGCTCTATCCCCTATAGTCTTGAGTCGGGTAGTCGGTATCTCCAGGTCAAGCTTGAAACTGGATCGCAATTTACGAGGATTTGCCTTAAAAGTGATTAGGTCCGCCAAGTAAGGCGGAGCCTTACCATTTAGCACCTTCCATGTCAAAAGCAAGACTTTAAAGTTGATTCGGGCAGAGACGGGTAGCCAGTGCAAGCCTCTAAGAGTGTCAGTAATATGATCATACTTCCTTTTCATACTAATCAGTCTTGCAGCAGTATTTTGAAGAGTCTGGAGTTTTTTAATGTCCGTTTGCGGGAGCCCCATTAAGAGTCCATTTCCATAGTCCAGGGTTGATGTTACCAATGAGTGAACCAATACTTCAGCCATTTTAGTATCTAGACAGCCCCTGATAGATGCAATATTTCTAATGTGGTAGTAGCCCTTCCGAAGGGTTTCGCCAATGTGAGCCTTCATGTCCAGTTTAGCGTCAATGATAACTCCTAGATTTTTGACCTTTTTAACAGGCTCGACATCAGTAAGCCCTATCCTTACCTTTGAGAAAATACCATCCTGAGGTAAGTTTTGTCTACCAGTGTTGCAAACAAGCATCTCTGTTTTATTGTCATTTAATTTCATTTTATTGATCATAAGAAAGCTTCTGATAGCATCGATGCAGGATTCCATGTTTGCTTTTGACAGTGTCATATCCTGTGGATTTTTCCTGTCAAAGGATAGGTATATCTGTGTATCATCAGCATAAATATGATATCTCAAGCCATAGTGGGAGATAATGTCAGATAGAGGTGACATGTAGGCTGTGAACAGAATCGGTCCAAGGACCGATCCCTGAGGAACCCCATGTTTAATATCCATCTTGTTTGATTTGTGGAGCCCAACTTTAACTTGCTGGCTTCTATTTGATAGATATGATTTCAACCAGAGCAGCGCCTTACCAGTAACCCTAAATCTATTTTCCAAACGTCTGAGCAGGATTGTGTGGTCAATAGTGTCAAAGGCTGCAGATAAGTCCAGAAGAAGCAGAATAACAGTTTTCCTGTTATCAAGGTCTCGCAGTATGTCATTGTGAACTCTAATTAATGCCGTCTCTGTGCTGTGATATTCCTTATAGGCCGACTGAAATCTGTCAGTAAGGCCATTCCTTACAAAATGAGGAACTAATTGGTTTGCAACAGCCCTTTCCGTCAGTTTGGAGATGTAGGAGAGGTTTGATACAGGTCTAAAATTGGACTCAATAAGTTCTAGTCCAATCTTTTTCAACAGAGGGGTGATTAGGGCAATTTTCATTTCAGTCGGCATTGTGTGATCCAGTAGTGACTTGTTTATAATCAGGGTTATTATAGGTATGAGCAGATCTAGTAGGTCATGCAGTAACCAGGTAGGAATAGGGTCAAGGTCACAAGATTTTTTAGATGCTTTCCTAATCAATAGTCGAACATCAGCCTCAGTTAGTGGGTTAAAATGATCAAGAGAGGGATTTTGTGGGTCTTCATTAGATTTATTGTTTGCAGCGACATCTACCGGTGAAAGAAAAAAACATATAATTTGGCCCTGCTCTGTCATTTCTTGGTCAATTTACATCATTGACAACTTTAACATCCACATCTAGAGCTAACAACCATAGGATTCGCGCAACCATAGGATTGGCTGATAATTATGAAATTGTCTTGTATGCGTAAAACAAATAGAACATTGAATTTTTTGACATGTTAAAGTTTATATGAAGGGTATAAATAAATTGTTGTGAAAATTGTACCCATTGACCCTGATTTCGTTACAATGTGCATGTGCAGAAGAAGCAGTTTGTTACAAAAAATATACAATTTGGCCCTGCTCAGTCAGTTCTTGTCCGATTTACATCATTGACAACTCAAAATTGAGCTATTGAACTCTTCTCTTCAAATATGTAAGTCATATGATCGATATAATAATTTTCATCTTTTGGCATAGAAAAAAGGTCAGTGCGCGAAGGCTATGATTGTATTATTTGTTTGCGCAAAGACGTGACTCTGACTGGTCAATCTTGTTAGAATTTAGCATCCGCACATCGCTTTATAAGTTAAAGTAAAGACAAATCTTACTGATGGATATACCCCACTATAGCACACATATTGATAACTTTTCATGTTATGTCAGTTTATTTATTGATTGACAAAGACCAAAATGTGCGAAATGGGTGGTTGTTAGCCCTACATCTATAAGTTTACTCAGCAAAACCAATTGGCATCCCGCCAAGAAACTTGAGGCTGAGCTATTGAGCTCTGCTCTTCAAATATGTAAGTCAGATTATCGATATATTAATTTTCATCTTTGGCCATAGAAGAGAGGAGAAAAGGCTATGATTGTATGTGCAAAGACGTGATTCTGACTTGTAAATCTTGTGAGAATTTTAGATACGATGATCACTTTGTAGGCTAAAGCAGTGACAGGCCCAGAAGCTATTTTCACTGAGTGGTCATCGATTCTACCCTGCATTTGCCATCGTTTTAGCTATAAATCACACTGACACGTCTTAAAAATAATAACAAAATATACTCACGTAGTTAAACAATGTATATGAGAAGCATTTAATGATTTATCATGCTCCAAAACGTGTCAAACTGACATAACTATCACGAATTCTGTTAGAAGCACTCTGTCTCTAGTCTTACATGTACATCGATACTACCCTGCATTTACCATTGTTTAAGTTATAAAACAGACTGACACTTCTTAAATCTAACAACTAAGTAAACTCACGTAACTAAACAACGTACCTGAAAAGTATTTAATGATTTATCATGCTCCTAAATGCGTCAAATTGATAGAATTATCACGAAATCTGCTAAATTCCTGTCTGCAAAGTGTGTTGTTGATGCCATTTTGTACCACGTGATTGGAAGCAGCCAATGAGAGGCATTCAGTGGATTTTGTTAGAAGCGCTCTGATTGGCTGTTTTACTTTTACGTCAGAGACCGGATACGCGCTAGGAACCAATCAAAAAACCGGAAACGCGCTGTGGACCAATCAGATTCTAGCATGTTCTGCGCATGCTTGCGCGCTAGATAGTTATCCCCAGAATCTGATTGGTTCTAATATGACCCGAATGGCCCCTCATACATGTTGCTGGATTGATATGTGGGTCACGTGAGCTCTCGCTTTAGCCGAGAGGTTGGACTCGGCTGGAGAAGATCTGTTTCTCCAGGATTATCTGTTTAAATCGCAAAATTGTCCAATAAGTAAGGACCCAAGTGACTGATTATGGCATCGAATACAATATCCATAGATGGCAGCATCATGGAAGGTGTAAGTTATTCATCACTAGTCCGTACTTTTTCAGAAAACGCAGACAAATAGGTGGCATCAATGAATGAAAGGACTAGATTATCGCCCACTTGTTGATAAACTTGAATATTATTGTGACATACCACAGACCAGAATGGGTTCAAAGCAGTTTATGCTCTCAAGATTATTGTGCCCCTAAGTTTCCTGTTTTGCACAAAATTGTTAAAATATCAATTCTGTGAGGGACAAATCAATTTGATGTCACACAGGAATCTTGCACAATGTAGGAATAATTCCTACATTGTGCAGGACAAAACAGGGATTCCTCCTTTGTACAAACAAGTGGGAATATCTGAGTCATGAATCTAAATGTCAGGAACCGGGATTTGGATGGTAAAGGCTACTGATGATGTGAATGTTGGATTCAATGAACGTAGGACTGTCATGACAATAATAGTATGAGCATGCACTAACGGTAATTGTGTGCATAAAAACATGATTTTATCTGTGCATGAAGTTGCATATGTACATTTCTGATTGGTAGTAAGTAGATGAATGGGTGTGAGCCATTAAGTGTATAATTATGATACAACTATTGAAAAAAACAACATTCTGTACATTTATGTCAAAATAAAGTGACAATCAACATTTCTATTTCCAAAGATTTCACATTTCCATTACAAAGTACGAGTCATTCAAAATTTGTAACCAATGCTCATATCCTTCAGTGCCAATAATGTTCAATTAACAAGTGTCCATTTTTTGAAATACAAAATTTGATATAAAAGTGATAAACATTGTAATTATACTAACCGCATCCAGTCACCTCAGTATTAATAAATCTTAAAATTCCTATTTATTTGTGCAAAGTAGGAACTCCTACTATGGGCAGTTGTGCAACGTATTAATTCCCACTGGGCCACAATTGCTACTGGGCAAGACATCACCGTATATATAGGCATATCCGTCTCTTATGCTTGATTCTTTGCCTTGAGTGACCCACAATATTGGAGAGAAAGGGTACAGCAATGGTGTCTCAGATACCATCTTGTTTTTTTAATGATTGAGTTTTAGAGAGTTTTTGTGCACTGCAGATTTTTTGTAACACGGATGGTTCCTTTTTTGACAATGATTGCCTGTCGGCAATCATTGTCAAAAATAGGAACTATCTGTGTTATTCTGTGATCGGTACGATCATGGGAAATGCGTATACATTTCCTGTGGTTTGTGATTCGGATTTTTCTGTGGTCATTATTGTTAAAGCAACTGACGCCACTGTGGAGTGTTCGTCTGTGTGCATGCAAGTTTCCAATTTGCGCATGCGCCCCGGCGTATGAATAATTATATAAAAGAAGTGAACAGAAGAAAAGAAGTGCGTCATGTTAACAAAGCAGACCGTTCAAAACGATGTCATCGTGTCGCTCATTGTTTCATAAAATTATCTTTTTAAATTGCCTGGAAATGCTTCCCAATCGATAGAACAAGGAATTATCAGTAAGTTTAGTTCAAATTTGGTGTAAATCGGACAATTAGAAGTCAGATGACATGCATAAGTCTGATCATAGAGAACCGCATTAGCTTCCAGCCATTCATGGCACGTGCATCATATTTGCGTTATGTAATCGCCTCGTGCACGTGCCAAACATTGACATGACGTCATTGACCAGCATGTGCATTGAAAAAAAAACTGATGCGGTTCTCTATGAGTCTGATCGATGATTTGCGGTTAGTGCCTGAGCGATATTAGGGCAAATTACATAATCGAGCCTGAAAAGGCACATCTTTGCATAAAGTTGTGCTAAAAAAGAATCGTTCATATACCAAATTAAATAATTTTAAAAGATGAATCAAGATAATATTTCATTTTGTGGTTTTGTTTGGTTTATTTTAATTTTTGTTTTGTTTGTTGTAATTTTTGTTTTGTTTATTTTAATTTTTTTTCTGTTTGTTGACAGTTTTGGTTAGTTTGTTATTTTTTTTCTCATCCGTGTTACATGTGGATCACCACTTTTTCTTGTTTAATGCATTTCCTGTGTGTTGTTTTCAATGGGGCAAGATGGGGACATGTCTTTGGCATATGTCATTCTTGGCTCAGAACATTTCAATACACCGATGGGTAATGCTCTGACATAGCTAACATCAGTAAACTTAAAAACTATAGTTCAAACTGAGGAATCTGGATATAGACATGTAAAATATTATTGTTGAAAACACAGATTATTATGTACAGTAACTTTTGTGACATTTTTCACAAAGTGTAAAGGTATTCTTTGTTTACAGAATTTCTATCAGATTCTCCAGTTTGTTGAATTAAATGACTTGATGGTTTGAGGCAACTTATTTTCCCGATTTGTGCAAATGGTTTAAATTGTAAAATAAGCACATTATTTTGTATACCGTATTTACTCGTGTATAAGACGAGGTTTTTTGTAACACGGATGGTCCCTTTTTGATATCAAAAAGGGACTATCTGTGTTATTCTGTGATCGGTACGATCATGGGAAATGGGTAGTTGTTTCCTGTGGGTTGTAATTCGGTTTTTTCTGTGGTCAAAATTGTTAAAGCAACTGACGCCACTGTGGAGTGTTCGTCGTCTGCTTGCGAAAGATTCCAATTCGCGCATGCGTCCGGCGAATGAATACATATCTAAAAGAAGTGAACAAAAGAAAAGAAGTGCGTCATGTAAACAAAGCAGAACGTTCAAAACGATGTCATCGTGTTTGCCCATTGTTGCATTAAATTATCTCTTTAAAATGCTTCCCAATCGCTAGAATAAGGAATTTTCAGTAAGTTTAGTTCAAATTCGGTCTTTGACGATTGGTGATTGGAGGACACTAAAGTTTACCGGCTCGGCAAAGCCAATAGGCATCCCGCCGAAATGACAACATCGTCATCGCCCATCGCTGCACAAAATTATCCTTTAAATACAGCTTGAAACTCTTACGTCACATGTGTACTGCGCATGCCCAGCCTTCACTCCCGCCATATTGAAGTCACATGGTGAAAACTACAAATTTGAATGTGATTGATATATGCGTGATTTACAACCAGATTTTAACTTATTTATGTGCATATTGCTGAAATAGAAGCCCAATATGAAGATTTCACCTATGTTTTCTGTATAAAGTCATTGTTCTTTATGTTTTCTATGTTTGCAAAAATCAACTCAATTCTACATGTTCTGATGTGCATATCGCTCAAATAGAAACCCAATATGAAGATTTCACCTATGTTTTCTGTATAAAGTCATTGTTCTTTATATTTTCTATGTTTGCAAAAATCAACTCAATTCTACATGTTCTGATGTGCATATCGCTCAAATAGAAGACCAATATGAAGATTTCATCTATGTTTTCTGTATAAAGTCATAAAATTTCTATGTTTGAAAAAAAATCCTTGGAAAGGGCTAGTTATTTAGGGAGTGGATTCCATGACTGATCAAAGGGTATTTTGACATTGGTGTGAAAAACACCAAAATGCCAATTATCAACATTCACAGTATTGCTCTTCAGAATCCTTGTGATGTAAGGTTAAACCTGTGATCAAAGAGCATTCCCTCATTGTTTCCATAGCTTTGAGTCATGTCTTCCCTTTTTGAGAGAAATGCTTTCACACGCATATACAAAATATACAAAACACATGTAACAAATATACAAAACACATGTAACAAATATACAAAACACATGTAACAAATATACAAAACACATGTCAAGTATAAAAAAAAACTAAATGTACCAGCAAATTAGAAAACTAAGTATTAAGTATACATCACTGATCATAATTACATTAATTAGTTGTTACAATACTTGGACTCATATTACATAAAATAGCACAGGCTCTCGTTGAGCTGTGTTGACTGGGAAGCTGCGGTAAGAAATACCAAAACCTTTAGTTTTAATGCAGTAGTTCCCACATCCAAATGCCACACAGTTCTTTCCACCACTTTTGTAACTTTTACTTGACATTGCTTGTTGCTTGCAGAATAGATAATAATACAAAGTAACAAGATTACAAGGAATTTATAACAAAAATATGAGCAATACTTGTTCCCATAGCAATTTTTTTTCTATTGGATACCAGATGAGCAAGTCTTTTTCTATTGGATATTCATGTTTAACTCTTGATTTATATTTTTTTGTGGTAGAAATTAGAAAACTGATAAGGGCATTGTATGTATTTTAAAATATAGATATTATTGGGAAATAAAGTGTGCAAAAAGATGCATTTTTGGTGAAGATATGACATAAAATATAAATCTTTTGTACAGAGATTGGTTTCACCTCCAAGGTTTCACCATGGCGGCCATATCTATAGATATTATAGATATTATTGGGGAAAAAAAGTGTGCAAAAAGATGCATTTTTGGTGAAGATATGCCATAAAATATAAATCTTTTGTACAGAGATTGGTTTCACCTCCAAGGTTTCACCATGGCGGCCATGTCTGATCATTATGACACCTGGTGGCCATCAGCGGAACTAATGGTGGGCGATAATATAAGTAAGCCTAGTGTGCTGTATTGCTTGGAAATGCTTCCCAATTGCTAGAACAAGGAATTTTCAGTAAGTTTAATTAAAATTTGGTGTAAATCGGACAATTAGAACAGAAATAACATGCAAAAGTCTCTGATCGATGACTTGCGATAGCGCCTGGGCGATAATAGAGCAACTTACATAATCGGGCCTGAAAAGGCACATCTTTGCATACAGTTGTGCTACAGAAATCGTTCATATACCAAATTAAATGTTTTTAAAAGACAAATAAAGATAATTTCAACTGCCCCATCAGTTTTTTTTTATTTTAATTTTTGTTTGTTGTAAATTTTGTTTTGCTTATTTTAATTTTGTTTTGTTTATTTTAATTTTTGTTCTGTTTGTTGTGAATTTTGGTTTGTTATTTTTTTCCCCATCCGTGTTACATGTGGATCACCACTTTTTCTTGTTTACAAAAACTCTTACCGTATTTACTCGTGTATAAGACGAGGTTTTTTTACAAAAACTCTTAGTTAATGTTAGGGGGGTCGTCTTATACACGAGAGCAGTCTTATACTCGAGTATTTACGGTAAAACGTAATACGTTCATATTTTCGAAATAACAAATATCAGACGTAGCAGATTGATTTTAATTGCGTTTTAAATGATAAATAAAGGTATTTACCCAATATTATTCGAGAACAGAACAAAACCATCAATCCATTTAAAACGCAATTAAAATCGATCCACGTGTGAAAGCATTTCTGTCAAAAAGGGAAGACATGACTCAAAGCAGTGGAAACAATGACGAAATGCAAAACTGTGAACGCTGATAATTGGTATCAGTGAAATTTTACTAATTTTTACACCACTGAATGGGAAGACATCAAAGGCAGAGCTGAATTGTGCGATATATTTAAATAATAATTTTAATAGACATAGAAGTAAAACGTAAATACGATGTCCGTGACGTAGCGGATCGATTGGCCACGTGACTCACAAGTCATGTGATCATTGACTGCAGATTTGCCACAGAATTTACCGGATCGATTTTAATTGCGTTTTAAACGATAAATAAAGGTATTTACCCAATATATTTGGTCTATTATTTCGAAACGCTATGTTCTGACTTTGTTTTCACTGATTCCAATTATCAGCCTTCACAGTTTTGCAATTCGTCTTTGTTTCCACTGCTTTGAGTCGTGTCTTCCCATTTGGAAAGAAATGCTTTCACGCTAGTATTGCGTAATGCATGTTAAATGAATGGAAGGTGTTAATTGCATTTTAAATGATAAATAAAGGTATTTACCCAATATTATCACAAATTCGCTTTGCAGGTCAAGAACAGAACAAAACCATCCATTATTGCGCTAAAACAAGAGCCTCTTCCCGTCACTTCCGCCTTTCAAAATTGCGACCACGTGTTGCGTTGAGTCATGTCTTCCCTTTTTGACAGAAATGCCTTCACACGTGGATCAATTTTAATTGCGTTTTAAATGATAAATAAAAGTATATACCCAATATTAACACAAAATATGCTTTGCAGGTCGAGAACAGAACAAAAACATTCATCCATTTAACATGCATTACGCAATACAAGGCGTCATTTTAAAAAGCGGGAGTGACGGGGACAAGCTCTTATTTTTGGCGCGAAAACAAATGGAGTGCATCAACTCGCATTGAAAAATTTAATAAATTGCGCAACGATGGATCCCTGGCTTCTCTTCATGTTGCCGCACATCAAATTTACCGTGTTCCGCACATCGAAAACGTAACACGATGTACGTGACGTCCTTGATCAAAACTGTGAACGCTGATAATTGGAATCAGTGAGAACAAAGTCAAAACAAAGCGTTTCGAAATAATAGACCAAATATATTGGGTAAATACCTTTATTTATCATTTAAAACGTAAGTAAAATCGATCTGTTACGTCACTCCCGCTTTTTAAAATGACGACCTCGTATTGCGTAATGCATGTTAAATGAATGGATGGTTTTGTTCTGTTCTTGACCTGCAAAGGGAATTTGTGATAATATTGGGTAAATACCTTTATTTATCATTTAAAACGCAATTAAAATCGACCCGTTATTTATATCCGTTATCTGATATCCGTTATTTCGAAAATACGAACATCGTATTTACGTTTTACCGTATTTACTCGTGTATAAGACCGCTAAGATCTTATATCGTAAGCATATTTAAGTTTCACTTTTAAAATGACCGCCAAGCTTCAGCTGAAGCTTGAATGGTAGCAGAGCCGATATGTCAAGAAAAACCAACTCGTCTTATATTCGGAAATTGGTTTTTTTCAAGCAAAATAACCTCAATTTTGGGGGTTCGTCTTATACACGAGTCGTCTTATACACGAGTAAATACGGTAGATATTAAATTGAAATGATCCAGATTAATGAACAGTGGAATACATTTATGTGGTCAGAGTTTTATTTCAACAACTATGTAACTCAGTCTTGAGTTTCTAGATATATAAACATGTTCTTAATTTTGTCAATACTAGTTTAATGACATGTTTATCACATACCAAATCATAATTTTCCTTTGCATAAGATCTGAGAACATATTATTGGTCAATTCTTGGAGTAATTATGGATTATGAATGGATGCATATGTTGCAAGATCAAAAGGGACAACATGTAAAATGTTATGTCACCCTTTTAAATCAATAAAAAACTGCAACAGGAAAAGTCTAAAAAGAACAACTATTCTGACTTTCCTAAAAGAAGATTCAAAAATTTATCATGAAATGTCAATAAAATGTTGGTCAATTTTTTTTCCGAATAAGTTTTTATTGTTCTGAAGTTGCCAACTGTGAAAGGATCAAAGGATCTTGAATCCATTGTGTAAAAATATGTGTTGCCATGACGCCATACCTTATGTCACCCCTCCATGCATAACTACATGTACTTCAAGGCCAAACTAAGGGCATTCAAACCTTCTATAACCACAATTTTTTCTATAATGCAGGGTGGTCAAATTCTGAGGAATGCTGCTGCATTGAGTTGCTTGCTCCAACAACCAATCATTGTGAACAATATAAGAGCAGGAAGAAGTAACCCTGGACTGAGGTTAGTCAAAACATAAAATATGTATATCATCCTATAAAGAAACAACAAAATTAAAATGTTTTAAATTTATTTAAAATTAATCAAATAAAAGTCATTAAAAAAAACCCTCATTAGTCAGTGTCAAATATTAAAGGGATTAAGCACCAATTTTGCAAAAAAAACATTTAAAATTCACATATTGGTGATAAATGTAATTGTTTTTTCATGTCTATATTTGTATTTACTGATGCATCCCCATGTTTGCTGATTAATTCTATTTTTAGTAAGAACCTAATTTGTTGCCCCTTTATGAAAGCACACTTCGTTTTTGGCGTCATTTGTTTGTGGAATGTCATCATAGAGGCACTGAAAGGTAAAATGACGTCATTAGAGTATGGCAATATGCTTATGACGTCATGAAATGTATTGTCCTGTGGATTTTGCCAGAATGACGTCAAACAGTGCTACCCTACTTTGAGCCTTAATTGAGGTCAAACAAAGTTCACGCTACCTGTGTTTACCCGTCACGTGCAGCTTATGATCTCTGCTGGGAGTGCAACTTATATGTCTTATAGCAACTTATCTTTTTACTCCATTATAATTTCAATTTGTCATGATGTTCATATGTGGCTAAGCTTTCAATACACCAAATTGTAGAATTGATGCTTAATACCTTTAACATTTCAGACCTCAACACCTTTGTGGCCTTCAGCTGATCAGGGAAATATGTGGAGGCAAACTAGAAGGAGGACAAGTTGGATCTGAGCAGATTGTATTCCATCCTTCAGCAACTAAAGGTGGATCTTATACAGCAGACACTAAAACTGCAGGGTAACATATTTGTTGTAATTCTTCATGTTGAAAACAAAATTTCAGTGTAAAAGGTTTAAACTAATGATGGAATATTAATGATCTATGTTTTAATACAACCTGCAGTTAGAGGTTAAAACTTCCTCTCCATTTTGTGCCCAGTGAGAAGCTTTACATTCTCTTTAAGGATCACAGTGTAGGACATCTTTTTATCTCTTATCATCATCTATAATACATCTATTACTATCTCATTTGGAAACACAATATAGATATATTGGAAAGCTCCATTTGGCACTACATATTATTCCACAGATACAAATTTTAGAATGGGATTTGATAGAGTATGATGCTGTGTCCTGAAGTCATGGCATGTCAGTACAACATTAAGATAATGGTGCTGAAAGTTTTCTATTAATATTTTAGCACATGGCAACAATCCAGAACATTCTAAATTATAAATTTCACCAAAGTACATATATTCACTCTTGGCATATGGCCATTTCTCCATGGCAATCATTTTTAGCTCATAGTTTGTAAATATATACATGTATTATTGTTGAAGTGTTAGTTTTAATCACAAAAGTTATGTTATTTCTTCTCCCGAATGTAGAGATCGATCTTGATTCTTTCATGCAAAATATAGCATATATCATTATATTTGTCATTTGAACATTAAAAACCCACATAAATATCAGTGATAGACAGAGAATCTTTTCATATATATGGACCAATTGGTGCACTAGCACTATGGTTCACGCACAAAACATGCCAAAGAAAAAAAATTGAAAATCTTCCAGCCTCTAAACTATCCAAAATCCAGTGTATTTTTATGATGTAGGGCATCCAATTAAATTATCCACCCACCAGTTACCAAGTGTCACCATGCTTAGGATCTAGGACTCTCCAATATCAATACATACACATTTCTTGGGAATCAATATAATGCATTAACATCATGTGTACTTTCTTACCAAATTATTGCAGTAATCTAACTTAGATATCTCATTGGAAAGAATAGGCATTTAAGTATTCTCCTTTAGTTTCTTTGTCAAAGTTGTATATGCCCTACTGAAGATAGAAAAATCAGATCTTACCCCTTGGCAAATTTTGCTGAAGTGGTATTTTCAGAGCCTGTGCTGTCTGGGCATCTGGGTGTCATCATATGAAGATCTTGAAATGTTGTGCTCATTGGTGACCTTGAACAAAAATTTCAAGGTTATGTTTTCAGAAATGATGTGAAAATAATAACCAAATAACAAATGAAGAGAGCATTGCCAAACTTGATCCATAGATGCATTTTATCAGTGTTTCAATACAGTACTCTTGTCAGTGACCTTGACCTAAATGTCATGAGACCTCATCTCAGGTGATCTTCTGAAAGTGATTTTATTATTTTTGATATTATTACTTCGAACAAATAAAGATATATTGACATAACCTCAGTCATGGGTGCATCTTATGTATGTGTTTGTTTGTGATCTTGACCAGCATTTGAAGGTCATTTATCCTGATCTCTGAAAATCATGTGAATGTGCTGAGTTGACTATAAATCAAGATAGCATTACAAAACTTAAATTACATGTTATCAATGACTGGACATAGTGCCCTTGTTGGTGACCTTGACCCACACTTAAAGGTCATGTGATCCAATTTCTGAAAATCGTGGAGCATAATAAATTTACACCAATTTCAGATAGCATTACCAAACTGAAACCATTGATGCCTGACAAATTTTTCAAAATTTCTGCTCTTTCCACTCTTTCCATTGTTGCTTAAGACAAGGGTTGTTCAGTCTTTGAATTTTATTTTTGCAATTTTAGCTCATGAGTGTTTTATTGCGATAATGATTAATATAATAGGGAGGGAGGTGAGAATATGTGTCACGGCTGATATTCATAATTCTACTCCAGGTAACTTGACATGTTTTTGCACCATGCAAATGTGATGCTTCACTCAAAGTGCAAATCTTTTATTTCTGGTGCCTATCCATTTGTCGCTGTTTAAATCAATAGATATATTGCATGGTTAAAAAGTGAGGAGATAAAAATATGCTTACACTATATTACTTACAGAAGCACCTGCCTGCTTATTCAGGCTGCCCTTCCATGCTTGTTCTTCTCCAATGGTCCATCCGAGCTGAGTCTCAAGGGAGGAACCAATGCAGAGATGGCACCTCAGATAGACTACCTCACATGGGTACATGTCCACCTTGTTTCTCACTCTGCTATTCATATTAACAGCAGCTATTTCATTTGAAGACTCAGACTTAAAATATTTTGCACTTTTAACATCGATAGCTTAAGCTTTTTCTGACTTGGACAGTGAAATTATTATTTAATATATTTGATAAATTAATATATTGGTCTTATGGAAATACCAACAACCAATTCAGATGAGTTGCAAAATTCAAACCATTATACTTTCAATAATAATTAGTTGTAAATTTATTTCCAGGTCTTCCAACCTATTGCAGAAAAATTTGGAGTACAATTTGAGTGTATCATTAAAAGGAGGTATAGATTTCTATTCCAATAAAAAAGTGAATTTATATGCATGATGTATTTAAGGACACATACTGCACAGATATAACTGGAAATATTTAGGAGACAAAAGTTTTACATTTCAAAAGCAAATATATCATTACATTGGCAAAATACAGTTTGGTGATTTGAGGACACTATTGTAATGAACATGTGTCTATTTGTAGGGGATATTTTCCAAAAGGAGGAGGTGAGGTTTGCATAAGAGCTGAACCAATTAGACACATATTGCCTGTGACAATGACTGATATGGGGGAAATCACAAGATTTACTGGCAGAGCTTTTGTGGCAGGAGTATTACCTATGAAAGTAAGTACAGCATAAGGAAAATGGGTACCGGTAACTGCCAATTTTCCATGCTGTTTTGTAGTTTGATTTTTTATGTGTTCTTATATTTATCATGCTGACATGTGTGATCAAGAATAATGTCAAATCCAAGATATTGTTTTCATTTTGGTTTCTGATACAACATTGATTTGTTTTGTCATTGTAAATGATTTGTAAGAAATTGTAAATGAAATTGGATAATTATTTTTTTTCACAAATATAATGTCATTTACAGATTGTTGAAATAGGAAAATTTAAAGTGAAGGTTTCAAAACAATCTATAGAATGAAGAGGACCTTGCATTCTCAAACATGGTTTGATTTTTGTTTGTATATTCTGTGTTGATTCGTGTAGATATCACACCAGATGGCTCGGGCTGCACAGGATACTATCAAGAGGCAATACCCTGGTGTACCAATCAATATTGAAGCAGTGAAAGAAGATCAGCACTCAGCTGTCGGGAATGGCACTGGAATCATGTAATTGTCTCATTTAGCTCTCATTTGTACTTGTTTTGTCATATTAATTGTTTGTATGTCAATGAGGGAGAACAGTGTCTTACAAAGTATTTTTTTCTGCCAAAAGAAAGTCATATTACCTGCATTTTTTAATTTGTTGAACAGTTGTGAAGTGAACATGTTAATATTCTCAATTTTGTCACTAAAATCATGGGGAATCTTGACCAAAATATCAATTTGTTTTCTGCTAAAATATATATTATATTCTTTAATGGAGACCTCTGTTTATATTCACTGATAACCACATTTTTATTCTTTATTTCTCCAGAGTAATGGCAGAGACAAGCACTGGTTGCAGACTAGCAGGTACAGCATTAGGTCGAAGGGGTAAGAAATAATTTACCATTATCTTGCTTGTTTATAGTCAGTAGTATTTACTCTGAGAATAAAAAAGAATGTCAAATATATGAGCACAGTAATGGTACCATGATAACTTGAATATATTGGAATGTATACACTACCTTCAGATAACTAGTGTCTCTCCATCAAATTTCAAACCATATGCATTTGAGCAAAAACTTTTGACCAATTGGAGTCCTTGAATGATTTGTTTTGCTATATGACTAAATTGGGTTATTTTAATAATCTGTCTTGACAAAACATATATCACAAAATATCATAAAAGATTGACTTGACATCCACACATGATATGAATTTATTTCTGGTGAAATTTTATGCAGTACTGCCCTCAGGTGGCAATATGAGATTGAACTTTTAACTTTTGTTTGCAAGATATATAAGGCTAGATATACAATATTTTAGACTCTTTGTTCCAAATTACATAATGAGTGCAAGTGAACTAAACAGACTTCATCACACAGCACAAAAGCTAGGTCATTAGGTCAACCCTTTAATACAGCAATTGCAGTGCCACTGACAGCCAAACCATCTCAATTTGTAGGGGTTCCAGCAGAGCAAGTTGGAGGAGATGCTGCTGAGATGTTGTTGCAGAACTTGAGTTATGGGGCCTGTATTGATGAATATTTACAAGACCAACTTATCATCCTGATGGCGCTGGCCAAGGGCAGGTCCCAGGTCAGCTGTGGTCCAATCACACTTCATACACAAACTGCTATCCATATAGCACAGACCTTGACACAGGTGAGTTGTAAACCATGTAAAAGCCAACCAAGCTTAAGCTTACATTATATTTACAATTATTTCAACAATAGATCTGCATTAGGCAATATCTTAAGTTTAATTTTGTAATAGCTTTCATCTATGTGATTGAATTCAAACCAACATTTATGTCAAAAGCCAATTTATGTCACTGATCTTTAATATTTTATTTATTATGCCCTCCTCCTCCGAGGGAGGGCATATAGTAATCACTTTTCCGTCTGTGCGTCCGTGTGTCCGTGTGTCCGTGCGTCCGTCACAATATTTGGAATGCCCAACACTAGAAAGTGGCTGGACCACAGGGATGATCCTACATATGCCTACAACAATATAGTCCAAGTAAATATTTTCCATGAAAGTTTGGTGACCTAGGTCAAAGGTCAAGGTCGCAGTGACCATCGGGTCAACTTTGGGCGTGAGCGCTCTAACTTCTATAAAAATGTTTCAATTTTGACACAAGTTGGTGTACAGGTGTATTTTATGAGGGGCTAGGCTAAGTTCGATGATGGATAATACTGACCAAATTTTGAAGCCACAGCAGCCATTTTTCAAAATGGCCGACATGCCGATTTTGTTAATTCTTTGCAGAATACACATATATCAAACATTATTACTTATTATCAATTGGTATAAGCAAAAATGTTAATGTATGTAATTGGGTCAGTGTGACCTACTTTTCAGGTGTAAATCGACATCCCCATTAGTATTTAGAGTGGCCCTCATTTCAATGCTCCAGAACATTGGGGTTTGATTCTACATAATGGATGCTGATTCTGTGAATTTGAGGTGCGGGGCAAACTGGCCACTAGGCGGCACTGGCCACAGGGGTATGCAGGAGGAGGGCATTGTTCTGCGCTCTCTGAGCGCATTTTAATTTTTTCCTCAATATCCACTTGATATGAATGATTTTATTAAAGTTTTTAAACTTTCTTTCAGGCTAAATTTGATGTAAAGCCGATAACCAAGGATAGTAATATAATAGAATGTAATGGTCATGGCCTGATCAATCAGCATCTATAATGGACAAGTCTGTTGTGGTACTGCCTCACAACGAAACATGGCTTTAATTTATTTACCATACAGAGAGCTAAGGATGAGAGAGAAAATAAACTGCCTGCAATATTTTGTGAATATGCGAAGAAATTGGCACCATAAAGCCAAAGTAACTGAGTTAATGGTCATATTTTTTTGTGGTTTTACGGATCCTCTCAAACCCATTCATTGGCATAACTACTAGATAATTGGTATTGATATTTTTATGTAGAAGAGATTAAGATGATAGGGCAGGGAGGGGTATTCTCTCTTTGTGTTTGTTAAAAAATAAACTCTTCTCCTTTTGTTGAATCAAAATTGAACTATTGATGGCTGCAAAGTCTATGCTGTGCTGTGCAGTTGGTGTTGGGCACATTATGGGTGGACACTCATCCTTATCATCATCACTAGGTTGCCTACTCACTTTAATCCTGCAGATATCACTTACCCACATTGTGATATTTTATCTATACAATAGGCAAATATCACACAATCCACGAATGGATCTATTCAGACGAGAAAAACTAAACTCAATTCAAGTTTTTCTAGAAGAATTTATACATGTTTAACATTTTGTATTGGTAAGTACATGCCTCTGGTCAGACACAAATATCACTTGCCTTTTTCACATGGGATCTGATGGTTATAAGGAAGCGCGTGATAATAATATATTTATCTCAAACAAGATCAATGTAAATAGGTTATTATCAAAAGTGTGTATTACGTCATTAGGTCCTGGTGATTGTTGAAATTTTCAAAGAAATGGCGATCAAATTGCAATGTCGATTTGTTAACTATTTACAGTTGTGCACACCAAACAGTTTATATTTATAAAACATCATGTTGTCCACATTATTATAGCTCAATTTATGTAATGTATACATCTTCTTAGTAGGTAATATAATATCACATACAGAATGATTTGTTTATTTTCAATACTGTTTATCAATGGTATTTTTGTGTAAGTGTACTTATTCTTTGTATTACTGTTTTACAGTCTGAAAAAAGACTTATTTTATTGTAAATATAGAGTAAAGCATAATTTCAAATAAACCTGAATATTATATATATATGGATGAATTAAAAATATATGAAATAGTTTTTTGTGTAATCTTTAACTTATTAGAGTAGTACATGCAAGAATAATGTCAAATTTTAAACAAAGAAAAGGGTGCTAACCATAATTGTTATCCATTATAAAATTTCTAAATTTAATTTATTGTGATTTTGACCAACAGTGTCCAACAGTTAACATTTATTTTACATAATCAGAATGATGAAAAATAACATTTGTCCTTCTGTTTTCTGTATAGATCTGTAACTGTCCCTGACCAAGATATTTCAAAATGGTTCCAATCTGCAATTTTAGTCTTGTAATCTATCTGAAATCATACTTTTGAGTTTGGTATAACCTTGCCAATTATTCTGAATGCTTTGAAACTGAATGGGGACTTTCGCCAAATCAAGGTTTTGGACTAGTTCAACATTGATCTTTCCATTAATTTGTTATTCTTTCAACATCAAATTGGTTTGTAAATGGGATAAACTTTTTATTCTGTTTGTTTGAATCCTTACAGGAATATTCTCAACATCAATATCTCAGCTGAAGCATGCATCAGATGATTGACCTAATGACCTACATTTGAATCATGAGTGATCAAAATAAGTAAGGAAAATATATATCACCTGCTCAGCAGTTCATCCCATAAAACGTTGTTGGCCATTCAGCAAGCTACCAATATGAAGCTACCATGCACCAGCTGACCTAGTTTTGAGTCATCAGTGCTTAAATTAGCTTCTGAATTAGCAATAAATCAACTGCTGGTGGTTGTGAAAGGTGTGTTGTGCACTGTGTGCAGGCGGTATTTGATCATACTAATGATTAGATAAAAATATTTTACACAGCTGAGCAGTTTACATATATTTTCCTTTCTTCCCGAATTGTTATTAACTTTTAATAAAGTTTCTAGTTTGAGGAACCCAGCCTGAAAGCTGCTTGGTGCTCTATTTTCAAGTAAATGTTTAGTATAGATACAATTTTTTTGTAATATGATGTTTGTTCACCATTATTTCCATACTTATCTTTGGAAGTGCAGTTATACCTGTAAACAATATAATTTGAATTTATTGTTGACAATCTCAAGTGCAATGTTATTTCTTTTAATGATGAAATATATTTTTCCCTAATTATGTTTTCAACTCAAACTGCATTGTAATAAGAAATATATGGCATATCCAACACATTAATAGAAATATTATTGTAATTATGCACTAGCAAATTTCTGTTCTGATTTCTCTTTTCTACTTATATATGTGATATTAGTTGTAATGCTTAAATAGATCTGAGCTTTCTATTGCACAACATAGAGGGCGCAGTGCACTATGCAGTTGATGGGATTCATTTGTGATTATATAGATCATCATTTTTGTTTTTTCAACTAAGCAGTTGCTTCTGGAAGTATAAAAATCAATGAATTTGATATTGTTTTCAATAAAAGAATGATTTTATAAAAGTGTCTGAAAAAAAGATTCAATAAAATGTAGCTTTAACAGGCCTGTAATTTTGGTAAATTGAAAATCAAGATTGTTTCGATTTGTTATCACATCAAGATTGCCAGGATTGAGATCAATCCTATCTTTTCTCATGGGGCATCATTTTTGTTGCCCATTTTTGACCATTCTTGTCCTGCCAAGTTTAAGCAATCTTCAGACATTTCCAGATATTGCTCTGACAAAGTAGTGGTCAATATAACTCTTAAATCTTCAGCCTTAGCTATGCATAGCATAGCTTCTGCAGTGAGGGGAGAAATTTTCCGTCATTCTGTCTGTCTGTAAATTTTATCTTCCCTTGTGAAACTACTGGTTGGAGTTTTAAGCAATTAGTTGGCAAGATGTTGCACGTTATGGAGACCAGTTCTATCCATTGGGCTTAGAACTTAGAAAATGCCATTTGTCAATGTTTTAGTTTATCTGTTGCGAGGTGAATTCAGATATTTCGTCACTTATCATGATGACAACATTCATATCATGATGAAGTTCATATCATGTAAAAATATTATAGCAGTTTTGAAAATCTGTATTTGGCATTCTAAATATGCATTCAATTGGATGTAAATGTTTGTATTGTTTGAATTTCTGTGATCTGTTTTTGTGCTATTCCAATATGGTTGCTATCAAAGAATGACCTCTTGTAGATTTTTTTTTCAAATTAATTTTGCTAAATATACTGCAAATAATAGCATAAAATTTATACACTGATGTTTATTTGCATCCACTCATTGGGACCTCATAACTACAATAGAACTGTTTATTATTTCAACCCCCTACTTCACCACAATTTGAATTAAATTTTTGAATATCATATATCATGTTTGTTATTTCTAAAGATATGTTTATAAGCTCTGAGTGAAAAATATTGGACTGGATGTCCAGAACAAAAATGACATAAACACCAACAAAGTAGCTTTCAGGTTCCTTAATAATTCCTGAAGAGAAAGTTTGTTGCCAAAATGTTTGCATTTCTACATGTAAAAGGGTAATCGTATATATCATTTTAAGTCATTTCCAGGAGTGCATTTATTATATTGATTTGCTATATATAACTTTGTCTTTGGTTTGTCTGCTGCCATCTTTATTTCTTCAATAAATTTCATACCATACAATGTATCGATTTTCAAAGTCAGTATGTGCCTTAAATAATTGTATATTTTCTTTCTTTTATTGCCTCCTATCATGTTTTCATGGAAAATACAAAAATATAAATGTCATGATTAGTTGTTGAGAAAAGCTGCCATAATGTGTACTTGAAACCGTTTTCCAGCCAAAAACCCTATTTTGTTTATAATGTTTTTATTGACCAAAAATATTTTCCAAATCCTGTACAATTTCTAAAACTATAAATTGTGACCAGAGTCATAAATATGTGACTTTGGGAATGAATGTATTTACAGTCATATGAATCTGGGGCTATTAAAATAAGTGATGGGAATCGTGCCTGATCTCACCGGAAGCAGGTCCACTTGCAGTGACTGGAAAACTACTTCCTCTGTCACTATTTCTAACTTGTTACCAACTGCTTTACCTTGCATCGGAGCATTGTGCCATGCATGAGAATGTGTGACTAAATAATGTGAAAACCGAGACATTGACAATATCAAATCGCTTGCATAGAACCTCTTTCATAGAATTGTAATGTATGGCCAAATGTTAGGCCAAGGGACATGAGAAGTGCTGAATATAATTAATTTTTCATGGAAAGATAAATAAATATTTAATTTTGATTTTGCTTGACCTGGATTTTATTTGATTATGATGGTCACATGATTTTGTTTACTGTCAATCCCAGGCTCATTTAATTTCAGCATTTTAAATGAAAAAGAAAAAAAAAGGTAATTAAAAATACAATAATACTTCTAATTGTAATCAGGCGAAAAATTACCCGTTGAACATTTTATGTCACTCTCCACAGTGGCGACAGGGAGAGCCACTGTGTTATATCCGTTTCTGTTTGGTTCACAATTCGCCACAGAACATGTTCTACGATGACGGACCTTCCACCTCAAAAATTGGAAGAATTAGTTACCAGCCTCTGTAAAGATATACGACATCTGGTAGTGCAAGGCCATGAGACAGCTGAGAGGCTTGAAAAATTAGAGAATGTCAAGAGTAAAGACAGTTTTGGGGCAAGTAAAAATTTTGTCACAGACAGGCAAAAAAGACAATCATTCCAAGATGGCCTCCAGCCATGTGGTGATTTTGGTGGTGAGCATGTACAAGAGGCAGACCCTAATATCAGGCAGTATAGCCAAGCCCCAGATATTATCTATGACCCTTGGGTAAGGTCCCCTGGCCCCACTGAGCCCAGTGTATCCAGGCACATCCAGGAACAGTTTCAAGCCTTGGATAGGTCCCTGAAGACCAAGCTGCCCAGACTACCCCCAGAGCTGCAATTATTTGACTCTAAGACAGGAATTGCCAAAACTGAGTTACCAACATTCAATGTAATTTCAAAATGTGCAAGGTTTTCGGAGGCGTCCCTTCGCCAGTTGATGTTATTAGACCCTTCAGAAAAACCCATTACTGCTGAGGACCTATATAACCTGTTCACTATACAACAAGCTCAACTTGAGTGGCTGAGAGACGAATACGCCGTGGTCGTTGTCAAGGGCGGTTTTGATGACACCACAACCAAATGGTTCAAGCAGATGACCAAACACACCTCCGGACTGAGTTTGCGGCACCAGGAAGCTCTCAAAACAGCTAGTGAGCTATCAGCACATGCTGCGAAGCTGAATACCACAAGCAAAACCAAACCATCTCAACAGGGTTCACAATACCAAGGACGAGGTGGTTTCAGGAATAGGTTTCAGCGACGGGGAGACAATTTCTCATCCTGGGCCAACAGGAACATGCCGTCCACACCGGGAGACCGTCAGCCAGGTCGCAATTTCAACAACACATACAACGATCCACAGGACTAGTGTTCTCATATGGTGTTTGCTCTCAGCAGTTAAATTTACATGTAGATCCGAATTTACTGTATTAGTTCAGTGTTATTATAAATTGTGTATTGATTCTGGTACTTGTTTGCCAAAGTTTATTGTATATATTTCAATATAAGCAAGTTGATATATTTGTGCAGTGTTAAAAAATAGGTTGTCACTTTGCATGCTGCATAGTGTATATGTTTGTACAGTGATCTATGCATCCTACTGGATTTTCAGTTTTGTATTGTATTGGTTTTGTTCATGAGCTGTCTGCAAACCAAATGATAAAAATAGGTTTGATCTGAGCCATGTGTCTATATATAGCATTACTATATATATAAACTAAGGGCATGAAAGCTCTTGCACCACATTTATATCAACCTGATGTTTAAAATCAGATTAAAAATACTTATGTACATCCTAAAATTTAAAGGATATGATTCATTCAAGGATAAGACAACAAAGCATTTTTTAAAAGTGAAAATTTTACCTTATGTCTTTTAAAAATATTTCTTTGATGAAGTTGAAAATTGTGTTCCAAGAGAAATAAGAAAAGACCGGTGATTCAGTGGTGGAACACCCTCTAAATAATATCATTCCCTAGGAAAGTTACAAATTTTGCGCCCCCTGTTGTTTAATTGGTTATAATATTTGCAAACAACAACAAGGCATTGTCACACCCCACTGAGCACAGGATTAAAGTATTGTATGGGACACTATTGATTTCCATCATTCCCTCAATTGGATCACAGGCTTTTTGGATTTTTGTAAAAGTGATCTCAGATTTGGGCACAAATATTAATTAAGGTAAGGCTAGGTTTTATTTTGAAACATTGAATTTAAGGATTGGATGGCACAGATCAGAAATATCCACACCTCAAGTTCATAAAAGTAAAATTGATAACTTTATACATGGAATAAAAATGATCTCATCCATGGTTGTGATTTAAGCTTTCATCCCTTTAGTTGTATATGAGTAAAGAGAGAGTTGACATTGCATTAATCACATCACACAATTTCGACACTATCTTAGCTTTTCAGATTCCCTGTGGTTTTGTTATTGAATTTGTCAAATGTGTTTCGGGCCATTTAAAGCTGGCTCTCTGAGAAAGTGTTTGCCACAGTGGAGGCAAATTGGTTGTCCAAACAGTGTATTGAATTGAATAGACGAAGGCGTGCATATCCCATTCTCTGACATTCCTCCCAGTTTTGTTATAAACAACACCAAGCATTTCTCAGACAAGCAGAGAAAGTTTGTTGATTCTGAAATAAAATCATTACTTGATTCTGGTGCTATTGCTAAGTGTGAGCCGGGATACGTACCCCATTGTGTATCGCCCATATCAGTGGCCCCCAAAAAACCTGACACTTACAGACTAGTCGTAAACAATCGTGTGTTGAATGAACATATTGTAGACAAATCATTCAGGAATGAGGACATATCTACTGTAATTGAGACCATACAAACCAATGACAGCATTGTCACTGTAGATATAAAATCAGGTTACCACCACGTTCCAGTACACAGAGATTTTTGGAAATATTTGGGAATTTGTTGGCGTGGAATCTATTATATTTGGAAAGTTCTACCATTTGGTCTCAAGTGCAGTGGGTATTATTTCTGTAAAACTGTTCGACCAGTGATACAATACTTGCGTGAACAGGGCCTCAGACTTGTATCCTTTGTAGATGACATATTTCATTGTAATCAGAGTGTTAGTATTGACGAGAGCAAACACACACTTCTCAGGACATTTATTAAATTGGGGTGGAGCACAAGTGGAAAAAATGCCAGTTGATCCCCAAGAACACACAGCGTTTCATCGGTTACAGCGTCACCAGCTGTGGCCAAAGTGGGTATCCAGAGATACGAGTGCCAGCAGAGCGCATGCGCAAACTCCACAGAGACATTCGGAGGGTGCGCAAAATGGAACATGTCCCCGTACGGACGCTGGCCCGTATAGCAGGTCAGTGTGTTGCAATGAGCAAGGCCATTATGCCGGCAAAACTCCTGCTCAGGAATGTGTACCGAGACATCGCCCAGAGGGGCAGCTGGGACGATACTCTTTGCATCAGTCCAAGAGCACAGGAGGATCTAGAATGGTGGCTCCATGCAGCCAAAAACTGGAATGGTCGGGTCATACAGGCCCGCCCAATCGACGCCCAAGTCAAGTCCGACGCATCCCAGACTGGTTGGGTCGCAGTTTGGGATGGCAGGGAGGCTATGGGATACTGGAACCAGCGCATGGCATACATGCCAAGCAACTACAGGGAGCTCATGGCAGTGCTCATGGCTCTCAAGTCATTCGGCAGGGAACTCCAGGGCAAATCCGTCCAATTCCTTACCGACAACGTAACTACAGCAGCATTCATCAACCGCCTAGGTGGCTCCAGCCAGCCTTTATCCCAGCTGTCTACGGCAGTGTGGCTGGAGGCCCACGACCACAACATCCACCTGTCCGCAAAGCACCTCGCTGGTACCTTGAATACGCATGCGGACAGTCTATCTCGCGTTCCGACCCAGTACTGTTGGCAGCTTCACCCAGGCTTGTTCCGCCATATCGACCGGGTATGGGGTCCACACAGCATCGATCGGTTCGCCAGTATGGAAAACGCCCAAGTGCCAACATACAACAGTCTCTACTGGGATCCCCTCACCAGCGGAGTGGATGCTCTGAGCCAGCAGGACTGGCAAACACACAACTGGGTCAATGCCCCATTCAGACTGATACCCAGAGTGTTGGAAATTATCCAGAGCCAGCAAGCAACAGCCACCATAGTAGCCCCCTGGTGGCCCGCCCAACCATGGGCAAACAAGTTGATATATTCATGGGCCCAGGTTCCAAAATATTAATGCTTTTTAAATAGCCCATTAATGTAGTCCTGGCATCCACTCCCTAAATGACTAGCCCCTTTCAAATGATTTCTGTTGTTTACTTTATGTTAGTCCATAGCATAATAAAAACATAAATATTCTTGAACAGGATGGTATGGTTCATCTAGGTTTATACAAGTGCTGCCAGGGGTAGGACATTGCTCAATGGGTAAAACATCTGTATCCCATGATAAAGGTCTGGGGTTTGAATCTCGGTTGGGACAAAAATATTTTAAGCTGAAAATGAAATTTCATATTGGGGTTTTATTTGAGCAATATGCATGTCAGAACATATAGAAATCAAATGTTCTTTGAAAATACAGAAAATATAAGAAATAATGACTTTAAGCAGAAAACAAAGATGAAATTTTCATATTGGGTTCTATTTGAGAAATATACACATCAGAACATATAGAATTAAACTGTTTTTGGAGACCTAGAAATTTGAGAAAATAATGACTATACACAGAAAGCAAAGATGAAATCTTCATATTGCAGTTCTATTTGAGCGATATGCACATCAGAACATATAAAATTCAATTGTTATTGTAAATGTAGAAAATACAAATAATAGTGATTTTATACAGAAAGCAAAGATGAAATCTTTTTTGGTGTTCTATTTGAGGGATGTGCATGTCAGAACATATAGAATTATTTATTTTTACAAATGTATAAAATGTAAAAAATATAACTTTATACAGAAAACATAGTTGAAATTGGGATTTTATTTGAATGATTTTCTAAGCTCAGGCACGTTTGCAAAGAAACTAAAAAATGGAGGCTACAAAGCTTACAATTTCAAGATTTAATAATGGATTTTAAACTTCTAGTAAGTTGGCCATGAGGCCAACCATGAGCATGTCAAATACGGTTAGACATAGCCATGTAGCGATCACATCTTTATGTTAACAATTAGATGATCAGCTTAAACTGGCAAAATTTAAGCAATAATTTGAGTTAACAATCAAAATGTCGAATGTGTGCTTAAATTGGGATGCAGTGACAAAGACCAAGGGCGTAAATCTTAAGACATTTCTTGATCAGGATACTCCTTATCAAAAATAATTTAATTATTAAGTATATGCATTTATGTTCAAGATTTTGGCGTGAAATTCTTGCTTTAGCTATCGTTGCCACAAATTTGATGGAATTGATCGTTAAATTTATTTCTGATAGACCTACAGGATATGACTTTCAAGACCATGCAATTACGACTGGTGATTTTGAGCCCATTTTGTGTGACAAGTCATTGTCCCTTTTGGTATGATGAAAGTTTCACTGCTCTTAATTTTATCATGGAATAAATATACTAATCAAAATTTCAGTTTTATCCATGATTTTAATTGAGCCTGTCACATACGCTAATGTGAATCGCCAGAGCCTGGGGTGACTGAGTGTTCCAAGTGCACGTGTGTTCACTGAGCATGATACTGACAGGGGATTGACAAGACTGAACTTGCCGCGCGCCAAGCAAACTCTTCTGTCTGTGAAGTAGAAAAAGTCTAACAACATACCAAGCGAAAAAGTTGAGATTCTGTGATCAAACAATCGAAAATTGTGGTTGGAATTGGATTTCAGCTCACCAAGTAGCATAGATATATGGAATGTTTTCATGAACATATAATTTGCGAGCCATTGAGACATAATCACAAGGAATTTTAAAGAAAAGCGACCGGGTGGTAACATTGAGCGATAATTTAGTGTAAACAATGACAACCAAGTGACATTTGAATTTACAAAGTTACCACACATTTCCACTGTTTGGAATACAATATGAGCCAGTAAGTATTATTTTAGAAATAATAAGTTTTGAAGGAAACTCGATCCTGATCATCATGTTATGAATCAAACTTCGAAATAGAAAAGTTTATATTTACTCAAATAAATCCTAATTTTTTACCTGGAAAATAGACTTTATGAAAATTTATGATGAAATGATTATCTTCAAATATATAACATATATGATATAGTAGCAAGGTGGGCCAGGTTATGGCTCAAACATGTTGCGTTAAATCTTAAGCTGGCCAAATATCAGAAGTTTCGTTCCCCACCACGTTCTGAACTAAAATGATAATATAGTAATGTAAAGATGAAAGACCAAGTTTTATCGCACTAAATTTCTTTTCGGTTGTATTTAGATCATTCTGTCCTAAGATAAGAGGAGTGGGCGTTTTCTAAATGCATCATAAATTATAATTACTGGTGGGATAAGATGAAAATAAAATGTCCAATATGGTTTCGGCCTCCGTGAATCTGTTATTTTGCTTGACAACTTTTGGACCATGCTATCTTCAAATTATAACTTATGTTGATATCTAATCAAGCCAGAGGATCAGCAGCTTTTGGAGGACATTTCCTTAGGTCATACCATAATTTATAAAGTAAATTTCCCATGAATATAAATTACACATGTTTGTAAAACACTAAATTTCAGCTTTATCATGTTGAGTTGGAATAAATGATGTTTTGATGTATTTAAATATCTGATTATAATTTGTCTGGTCAAAACAGGACACTGAGAGAACGATTAAAGGAGCGGAGGAGTCGCATGCGGGAGACCTTGGAAAAAACCACAGATGGGAGTGATCTTGAACCTTCCCCACGAAGAAGTATGCGTTCAGTGGATGAAGAAGAAAATGCAGCAGATTCTGTTGATGTATGTCAGACTAACTAGTTAGACTATGGTTATATGTGAAAATCTTGATTTTTTTAAATAGAATTAAATATGAGAAGAGGAGGTTTTTACTTGAGATACTTTATGATTGACTTTATCTGTTGGATCTGCTCATCCTTTGATTTTCTTTTTTCTGAGAATATCTCATTTTGAAGAGTTTTTACATGGAGCGATACAACTGTGGAGGTAATTTAGTCTTCAAAGAAGGCAGTTTTATCTTCCTCACCATATCCATATTTTACAGGAGGAAGCCAGAGATGAGGCCAGGGAATCAGAAGAGCTCATGAACAATTTAAAGAAAAGAAGAAAGAAAGCTCAGAAAGAGGTAGGATTCAGGCCTCCCACCAAATCTTTTCTCCCTTTTACATCATTGATATAAATAAAAACAACAGAACACTCATTTTAGAAAAGCTTCATATTTCCCTTAACTCTGTTTTGTTATTTTATATGTCTATTTAATTTGATATGATCATCAGATGACTACATTGGAAAAGGACAGTGGCAATATAGAGGAAGCCATGAGGTCACAAAGAGCTCGTATGAAGGACAGGATCCGAGCCAAGGCTAGGGAGAAGACAGCGGCATCATCAGCTATAGATGGGGAACCAGATGATGAAGCCACATCAGTGACACGACTCAACCTGCCACAAGATGATGTTGATGATGAAACCATGACCGAAACTGGTGGCAGACCATCCAAAACTCCCAGAAGTATGCACTATTTTTTATATCACTGAAATCATCAGTTCATTTGGAACTAATTATGGATTGAATATATCATTCTGTAATGGTTTATATTTTTTGTCAGGTCTTGGTGATACTGGGTCCTCAACAATGACAAAGAAACAGTTGTCACGCAACATGAGTGCCTCCATAAGACAAAGGCTTGCAGATAAGATCAGAGCTGCCAAGGTAAGTGGTGCAATATGAAAACTTAAATAGATCAAACAATTTTGAATGAATGAAAGATGGGTGGCCCCTATGATAGCGGTGGGTTACAATCCTACCTTTAATAGTGGTCTCCCTGGCCTATAATCATAATTTATAAATTTATTGTATTTATTTACCTATAAGATTTTTGGTAGTCTCAGACAAATATGGCCAAATAAATGTAATTTGAGTCTTGAGAGTCTTGAGTCTTGTTCCGTGCCAAAGATTCTTTCACATACCCACACACCTGTTTGTAGGATGCTGGTAAAGATGAGGTATATGATCAATCCAGGACTAGTGGTCGTCGCCTTGCAGGAATGAGAGGACAGCCAAGAACTACCAGATTTGATGATCCATCTCTTGTGAGTATTAACCATTTGCATTTAGTCTCCATACATAACATTTTCAGAATGTACTTTCTATTTTTGAACTTAACCGAGTTTTGTACTTAATTTATAAGTGCATATTAGATTGCCTTCAGTTTTTGTTACATTTAAACTACTTCATTGAAATAAATGCAATATTCAGATCAAAACAAATGTTGTGGCCTCTGTCTCTGCATGTGTCTAAAGTACCACAATGATTATTAAACATTATGTACAAGAACTCAAGCTTTTATTCAGCATGTCTTGCCTCTTTAAGGTTGGAGTCTGAAAATATTTGTTATAATAACTTCAGTGTATACCATTAATATGGCTCAAGGATTGCCTGTCGCATGTGTCTGTTTGTCATTCTATTCAGTTATAAGTGTGACTATAATTACTTGTAAACAAGCAAATGGAATTCTTTCATATTGAGCACACAGATTAATATACAAAGGAGCTTGAATAATCAATAATGGGTAACCTTTGCCAATTTTGGAGGTCAACCATGCTGATGTTTTTAACATGGATGACTGGTCATCAAAAAGTTTAGGAAAAAGTGAATAAATAGATATTTTAGCTTCAAATATTGATTTATCCAATGATATCAGTAATTTACACATGTATATGATTTTATCTGTTTATTATTTCTAATACTTACCACTTGTCCTACATTAAGTTACTGGCCTAGGAGATTAAGTGCTGTACACAGTATTTTTTTGAATTCATGAAGGATCTTTGCCAATTAATTACTACATCTTTGTTAATGATTTAAATGTATAACTCTTAAGATTTTTTATTTTTATAACAGCTGAATATACCAGAAAATATTTTTTTAATTGAATATTTATCTGTGCATAATAGTTTTTACCACGATAATAATCTCTTCTATGTTTCCAGAACCCTAATGTCGAGGTATTATGTAAAGTGTTTTAATGAGCATGCTTTTAACAATCAGTGGCTGGCTATAAAGTAAAGTAATACACAATACAATTGGTCCAAAATTTACTGTTTTGAAATATTTCAAACCTGCCTTTAACAGAAACTTTTTTATTGATAGAATTTGACCCAAAAGTTATGATGGCATAGCAAGTTAGTTTGTCTGTAATTTTTTATCATGAAATATAGATAAAGATTTGAAAATTCAGATATATCTTCATGTAAGTTATACTTTGGTCCATGAAACCTCATAATGTGCTTTATGCTAGCACGATTTACTTGCATGAACAAATTTATATTTAACTGTCCCTTCCATTGTTTAATGGTAATATTAGAAAAGAATATGTTGTCACAAAGTTATTTTAAGCTTTCACTTCACAATAATGTCTTGCTGCTTAAAGCTTTTAAAGCTTTCAAAAATGGATTTTACTGCTATAATTTTCACTGGATTTTGAAAGGATGATGAGAAAACAATGATAATATACACATCTTTTGTATGTATTTCCATTTGAAAAAATGATGTCCTTGTCCTGCACATGACTAAAGCACAAAATCTAAGCAGTAAACTTTTCAGGATTGTGACACTAAATATTGAAACTAGGTATTTAATTTTAGGAAATGTTGTCCTGTCAAAATTTTCCTATTCAGAATATTTTATTAAATGTTTTACCATTTTTATAGCCCATAAAAAATAGTACTTTGATGAGTAATTTGGTTTGTTCTTTTAAAAAAATTCTGAAACTTGAAAAAATCAACTTCTAATGATTTTTTTTTCATATTTCTTCAGTTATCATGAGGTTAGTGTGATACCTTTCACAGAAAAATGATTGTCAACCAAATTTACTGTTTAGTATCACGTCTCAGTAATGTCATTTATATAACCTGCAATAAGAAAAAAAAAATAACCAGATAGAGAGATTTCAGGAAATTCCTTGTGGATTTGTTAAACAAAATAAACCAAACATCAAACTTGACTTTATATTTCATTATGAAAACTGATAATTCATAATACTGAAAGAAAGTGCTTCCTGAAAAGCACATCTCTCAAATTAATGTTTGTAATTTATCATTTTCTAAATCTGATGTACTAATTTGAAGATGCGTAAGGAAGATTATGAGGTGGAAGAGGCACTTGAACAATCCTTGGTTATCCGTGCCAAATGGAAAGATGCTTCTGTCAAGGCAAAAGGGGTAAGATTTATATTTCATTAGACAAAGACATATTTAACAACATATAATTTCAGTTAGCTTTTATATAAATACAACCGCCGCATGGATAATATTTTGTTCCTGTGGTTTTAGCCTCACATGCCAACTGCTGAGGAAGCCTTTGACTTTTTCACCTGCAACTTTGATGCTGATCCTGAGGAGGAGCCAGGGAAGGATGAAGCAGCAGCAGCAGCAGCAGCAGCAGCAGCAGCAGCAGCAGCAGCTGGGCCTGAGTCAGCAGCTGGCACGAGTGGTGAGGCCCAGGAGCCTGATGAGGGAGCTTCTGGAGACAAGGTAGGAGCAAGATCTGGGTCACGGTTAGCAGAGGACAGTACACAATACCATACCAGTTCATACGTTACCAACATCATTTGTTATTTGTTGATATTTGAGTAGCTTCAGACAAGAAAGATGGAATGCATTTCTGCATTTAATGCTTCATTATTAGATCGAAGAAGAAGGAGCAAAAGAGGAAGAAGATGATAAAGAAGAAGACAAAAAGAAGAAGAAGAAGAAGGACAAAGACAAGCCAGAAGGTGAGATGACAGGAAAATAACATTAGTCCTGTTAAGAACAGACAGATGTATACATTCCTGATATTTGAAGAGATAACTTACACAAGGGTCATTGTAAAAGTAAGTATGGCACACCTCTCATTTTGAGAATGATAGCCGGATAGCTGTAAGAACCATATCTTCAAATACGGTGTCTCTTGACAAAATACTTCAACAAATGAAGATTCCACATTACTGTATTGGCCATTTGTGGTTATCATGTATTAAAGTGTTGAATAAACTGAGAGTAAATCAGGTTGGTTTGATCCTTTGTGGTGGTATGAAAATATCATTATTTGTTGCAGATGAAGAACCATTGATAGATGATCTTATGGATGATATCCCTGGACCTGAACATCTACCATTCCAAATGGGAAAGGCAGAGTATATACCCTTTCATACCAAAATGGAAAAAGAAGCTGAAATATACTTCACCCCATCACTTGTAGAAGGTACTGCAATCAAAACCTTTGGTTTAGAATAAATAAGAATACTATTTAGGTGAACCAAAGTTATATTTGAGTGATTCTTGGAGATTATAAAATTTAGAAATAATTGTTTGTAGCTCCAGTGGAAGAGAAGATCTTTGATGCAGAGAAACCCCGTAACCTGGAGGAGGAAGGGTTCTATGTGGGCACCAAACCTGCTGTACCCCGCATGAATGTGAACAAGATGGAAAACAGACTTCTCAAGCAGAAAGAAAGGGTATTCACTGTTCCATATCTGTATTGCATGCCAGATTCTATGATTCGCCTCTGTGTGACCTTAGGGCTGGAAGGGTTAGCTTGTAGCAGTGACCTCTGGTGTGAGGTCCAGTCAGGTACATGTTACTTTGAGCAGGCTCATACACAGTGGCTGCTTTGAAAAAGAGTAGTTTCATCTTTGGTCCGTGACCATGCCTATCTTCCATGGCCTTTATTGCTACATGGTATATTGTGGAGACCAAACTCTTAGACCCATCTCTTATCTGAATAAGTATATATATGTCAGAAAGTAGGTGCCAAAAGCTGAAGAGTGCTAGATATTGGCTGACACATGGCTGAGGGATGTTTAGAGTTTACCTAATTTGGTCATACTGCATTCTAACATTTGAGAAGAGTTGCTGCAATATTTCTTTGCATATTTCAGAACAAGAATTGGTTTGGTGAGGATGGTAAACTAATCATGCTGCCAGACCCACTGAAAGATGTGCCATCAAGACCTCCCATACCAGAAGAGATAGAACCAATGTTGACTGCTGACTATAAAAAGGTGAATACTCCCAGCAAATGATAGTCACAGAACAATATTTATGATAGCAAAGATAAAAATATGATCACCACTGTGGATCAATATTCTGAAATCTCTTACTCATACTTAAATTTACTGAAAGATTTGTTGTAGATTATGTTGATTATCTGCTAATCAGTTACTTCTTTTAGAAGTAAAACCCATGATTATCTAGAAATTAATGATGTTATATTTATATTTCAGCCAGTTATTCATGAATTTGACAGCAGGTTAATAGATGGGTCATTTGGCGGTAGCGGGCCATATCAGCTGGATGTTGATATCAACACAGTCGTGTTCTCTCACCATCATTTGTTCAGCAGGGAGCATGTTCTGACAAGCAGATTAACAGAGACCTATAACCAATACATCTACCGTCTACAGAGAAAAACATCCCAGTTTCTCACAGAAAAAGTAGGAACATTTAATATTATCATGAGTCAGGCAATGGAGATTTAATTAAAAAATAACAAGATAAAATATCCACTGTATTTAAATTATATTCATCAAATTCCTCTCTTAATAAAAAAATGAAGTTACTTAATGTATTGATTGCCAAGTAAAATTGCTGTGTGAATGCTAATTTTATTTTAAAGACAATGAAGAGAGAATGAATGCTGTTCTTTTTTTCCAGCTGAAAGCTCTGAAGCAGGCAATAGTCCATCTCCAAGACAATCTGGCATTGCTCAAGGTGAGAGAATTTAGTTATTGTCATCAGAGAGGGAAAGAATTTATAACTTAACACAAATAGGTATTTCAAATATTATTAAAGTAAACATATGAATTACATGAAAAATGTTGAGATAGTATCTCATCATGAAATGCTGGTGAAGAGTATAGGTGACGTAACAGCATGCCTGAAACAAAGTATAAATTTATTGCAAATTATGGCAAAATGAGATAAATACCTTTCAATTTAAATGTCTATGTTCATTTACAACAAATTTAGAACATATTATGTTTTTATTAGTTTGAAGAATTTCGTATTGTATTGTTGATATATTATTTGACAGGATGCTAAGAAAACTGACAACTTAAAAGACCAATTAAGAAGATTAGATGACTATACAGAGGAGATCAGGTATCTGGATATATTATACAAACATCATAAAAAGCGTAATTCTCTGTTTTTTACAATCACTGAGTCAACACTACTATGTATTTATATTTGTAATGTATTTTTAATTAACCTATTGCAAAAAGAATACATTGTAAAGTTTCGAAAGAAATGTATTGTATTGTAATCATAATCCATTTATATTTTTTTTATTAATTAGCAAGGAGGAATACATGATACTATTTATTATTCCAGGCAGACTCGTGTACAGCGAGACCTTGAGATGGGCACAGATCGTAGCCTTCTGAAGGGAATCATACAAACCTGGAAGGAAATAAAGAATCTCAGGCAGTTCCAATCAAGCACAAACACTGCAGTCAAATTACAAATAAAGAAGTATGCTATTTCTTCAACATTTGTTAAAATTTAACATGAAATAGATTTGTTTAGTTCATTTACAGATATTATCCATGCTAATAATAGATACATTGCAGACTATTTATTCAAATTCATTATTACATTTCCATGTGTCTGAAATTTTAAAGTTATTTATTCTTTTTAATATATATTATGAACAAAATGAATATGAATCTTACAAATATATAAATAGTAAACAAACATATACATAGAGCAATATTACTTTGGGATAAGTGAGGCAAACAGGATGACAAAACCTTCTCCTCACTGTACCTAGATTGTTTATTTCAACATACCAACTTGATATGATAGGGAAGTGACAGACAAAGCTGCAGATGAAGCAGAATGGAAGAGAGAGATGGAGGATGAGATGGAGGAGCTCAGACAGGAACATCAAAACCAGCACCAACAACAGATGGAAGAATACAAGCAGAAGATTGACAAGTGGAAGAAACAAAAATTACTTAAGGTTTGACTTTTCTCTTTTATCTTAATGGTGAAATTTATTACCATTTGTAAGTATTAGTTAAGTGCATAAAATTTATTGAGATACAATTTTGGTACGTTTTAAGAAAGAGGCAAATAAAAGGAAGAAAAAAAGGGATAAGAAAGCAGCCAGAAGTCAGGAATCTGTGAATCCAGATGAAGATGAAGAGGAATTGGTATGTTACATTGAGAGTCTTTTGGTGCCATGTTCAACTTGAATTCACAGTTCATTCTTCAACATTAATAAAAATAAATAAAATGTGCTCAGGTTAAAAATCAGTTTGCAGAACTAAGATAAAAAGTCCATTGAACAAATCAATGGTCAAACTATTTGAGCAATTAATGCATGTGGACATGGATATTGAACTGAAATTTCTCTGTAGAAGTATTGTTGGTTTGCAGAGTATCCTTACTCCACATTCCTAGTGCTCATTTAATGCTTTTTGAAGTTTTGAACTTGTGTTAAATTTGCAGGTGCAAGCAGAGAAGGATGAAGAGATTCTGAATGAAGAGGAGCTGGAGAAGCCAGAAAAACCTTCCCCTTTGAGAGACCAAGATATGCAGCAGAAGATTCAGGAGAAGTTTGAGAAGATACGCAGAGCCCCCGGAGAACCTAAACTCACTCCCAGTCTCAGCAATAGTGCAACTATAACACAAAACCATTTATGTGCCAGGTAAGTCAAGTTCACTCAGCTATCGAAGAGTTTATGCTGATATATAATATCAAAACTAGAGACATCGTACATTTCTGTATTTATTTCAACGCTAAAATTGACCTGTAACTCACTGCACATCTTTAATTGATAGAGGTGAGCAACAAAGACGAGCTGAAGTGAGCAAGTACAAAGTATATATACGGGTGCTATTCAACAGTAAAGAGGTGTACAGATCAGACCCCAGGTAAGTGAACAAATCATTTGGATGTTCCACATTGTAAATATAATAAATCTGTTCCACATCTGGTTAGGAAAGCACTCAGCAGAACAAACGTGACCATTTTTGGGGACTTGATTATCTTGGTGTAATTATTTGCTCATGAAATATGAAACATTTAACATGATATTATTTTGCAGACCTTTAGGCCAGGACTTTGTTGTGCGTTTTGCCCAGATCTGTAATGTTCAGATAGTGCAGTGGCCAGAGAGCATCAAGTTGGAGGTGTATGAGGCAGCAGGCCTGTCCAGCTCTCAGCTGACAGAGGTTTATGCCATCATTCCCGATCCCAGCGTCACAGCTGATAACGTGCAGCTGGAAGATATGGACTTCAGCAGTGACCAAAGAGTTGCTCACTCACACGAAGCAGTCGGCAGTGGTGAGCAAATACATGAAAAACTACATTCTTTTAAAAATCACAGTGGATAAATAGACATGTTGATTGAAATATATATTGATTATTTTTAAAGGTGTGCCATTTAGTTTTGAGAAAGATGGATCCAATAAAGTCATAGAAATGACGACTGGAGTTTTGAGTATGAGTGTGGCTTGGGCTGTGGATGATATTGGCAATGTTCTGATTCCTCCCACTACAAACAGGGCCAGCCCTTATTATAGGTGAGTGTGACAGCCTGCAGACAACATGACCTGCATCACATACCACTCAAGATATCTTAACAGAAACCATAATAAGTGATAATCATATAAATGTGAAAATAATTTCGCACTGCATTGCGCACTGCATTACGGACTGCATATATGGAAACACAGCCTTGAGGTTGAGGTTTATGTCCTACATATAGATAAAGTGACTATATATTGTAGTGCTATGAAGGGGGTGGATGCAGTAGCCGCTATAGGAGCGTCTGGAGTCTCAGACATGGATCAGCTTGCCAAATGGATTGCTAAATCTCGTCTTGATCCAAATGATCCAAATAATACTGACCTGATGTATATGCTCAGGGTGAGTTGTCTTGATCTGATAAATATAGTCCCTATCATATTGGTGAAAAAAACACAGATGTCAAACTGGAATCATATATGTTGTGTATATTTGGACTTTGGCAACTGTGTAGTTTAATGCAAATGATAGCTACAATTTATTTAATGTTTTCCAATTTTTGACTCTTTAGATAAGAGATATCCCTAGGCACTTAAGGAAAGAGCATCTCAAGTATATAGGGGTTACTGTAAGAAATTATCTGTTGATCCTTATAAAAATAATTCTTATGAAGAAAACTTTAAGGATTTACAGTTTTGTTACATGTTCACTAACTTTTACTTGTTATGTTCAAAATACATGCATGCTGAAAATTTTGAAGAATGTTTGTGGAATTTTCTCAGTGAAAAATAACATTATTTAATTAATTTTGATGATGCTATTTCAACATTTATTTCCAGAATTAAATGCAATTTTGGTGAAATGACATTTGATCATCACATAAAAGATTCGATATTTTGAAGATTTCCACACTTAATATGCCTGAGAAGAATGTGCTGATATTATAATTTCTGGAATTAAAGGAACTCCACTGATTAATTTTAATGAATTTTAATGAGTTTTCACAATTTTTATTTCATATCATATGATGGATAAATAATAAGTACATGAGTTAGTATAATAAGTGCAAATGAAACATGGTGGTGCCACCATTATCTAGTCCAAAATGTTTTTTTTTATAGACGTATATTTTAACTAGCTTTTGCATAGTCCTAATGTCCACCTGGGTTTGTATTCATATTTAATAAGAAACACACAAAATAATAAAATTTGTGGGGTTAGGAAGACAAGTTCAAATGAAACATGCTTCGTTATAAGTTTTACAACTGATGTTCATTGCTATATTAGCCTGTTGGTGGTGAGGACCTGATGTCGGCTGCCCTACGCATGCCCAAGTACTTCAGACTGGAACAACTCCAGGAGGAGTTCAACTTCTCCACGGATGAAGAGATTGCAGCTTCTCGCAGATTCAAGCTGATCCAGATGAGAGAGAATGAAGTGCAGGAGTTCAGGAACTTTAAGATGCTGCCTTCCTTTGATAAAGAGATTGGTGATGAAGTCTTTATGGTAAGATAAGGACAGGTGGTCTATTCCATTAGTTTAATTGTCTAGGGAAACTTACTTTAACCTCTCAGAGCAAATAATGATTAATCTTTTAAAAGAATGGTGCTTGTGGTAGTTTTGATATATTGCTATGTTAAACAATGATAATTATGTGACTATGAAAACTGAAACACTGCACAAAACCAGGAATGAATGATGGAAATTTGTGCGTGAATTATTATAACTTTACTACTTTGTTGTTGTGAATTCTTGAAATTTCTGGTGAAGCGTTCATAAAATAAATTTTCATTTGTCATTTTAAATAATATAGATTCCATTTATATTTATCAATAATTCTCATTGAAAAAATATATTTGGTCAAATACAACAATGAGAAATATTTCCTGACAATTATAATGTCACTGGATGTGATATCTGTAGGAATATGAACGAAAGCTGAAACAAGAAGAGAAAGTGAAGAAGATGGATGACCTTGAGTCTCACCGTGCAGCCGTTGCCAAGTTCATGCAGCAGGTCAGGGAGTCCGTCATGCTACGATTCAAAATACTGCAACATCAAAAGACATTGCAAGACATGGTGTATGAGGAGGCAGTGCCCAATGTCAAGTAAGCCTACCGGTACTTAGGATGTCACCCAATTCATTTTACTGGACATTTTCTTCTGTACTTTGCTATGGAGGACAAAAATGTACCTGTGCTTCATATGTGTACTAATGAGGTGATATTTACTGTTCAGCGACATAATTCCAACATTGATGAAGGTAGCAGAGCCAAGACGGCCATTGAGACCGATTAGAAAAGAACGCAAGAAGATGACAGCTCAGAATCTGCAGCACACAGATGTGAAGATATTGGTCAACATTGTCAGAGCATTTGACATCCCAGTCAGGCAAGAGTCTATCAATAAGTAAGTACTTGAACCAATCTATTCTTTGTCTTAGTTTGCAGATACATGACTGCATGCAAGCTTATCAAAACGAGGTGTGAACAATTCAGTGCAAAAAGGACACTCTTAAATTACTTATTTGATGGTATATAAATTATGAACAGAACTACATTTTTGTGAAAACATAATTATTGTCTGCTCTGTATCAATTTTTTTAATGTACGATTTAAGTTCCATATTTTACAATGCTTCAGTCCCCCTGGTGGTGGAGGTGGAAACCAGACAGCCCGGATGGGTCAGACCCAAGATACACTGCGCACCAGCATGAGAGTCAAGAACATTGCCGGACAAGTAAGTCTAGCCGAAATGATTCTGGTGTCACAGATATGTAACACACTGATATAATATCTATTTATAACCTAATTTTCATTCTTAGACTCAGGTGCGACCGTTTATAGAGGTTATGTTCCAAAGGAACCAGCAGACAACATCAGTAGCTGATGGTCCCAATCCCAGCTGGAATGAAGAACTCAGGCTGCCATTCAGGTACTTTATTCTCATCTGACTGTGTTTTTGAGCCTGGTTTACATTTTTATATTATTAGAAATAACAACAACTGATATTCACTAAGTTTATTTTCAATACAAAGAATTTATCTGTTCTTCAAGAGAAAGAAACATATCATTTGATGCTGATTATTGAATCCTAAATACAATAAATTGTAAAACTGACTCAGAGGTATTTTATATTGTAGGGCTCCTAACAATGACTATTCTGCCAGCACCTTGCAGACAGTCAAGGACAACTTGTTTATTAATGTATTTGATGAGATAATTATTGATATGATGCAGGTAAGCTCTTTTTACACATGAATCTTTGTTCATAATGGAATAATTTTCACATTACATAATATTTTTGAAAAAAAAATGAAAGTATTAGAGCTATTTATCATTAAATTATTGCATTAAAAAATGTTATATCTTATAAGTGAAAAGAAAGAAGAAAATCATAATTGTAATGCCATTTCAGATAGGAGAACATCACTTTCCATCGGTAGGCTTTATGAGATATGAATGAGAATTATCACAGACTCAAGTGTTACACCCATTACTAACATCACATGTTTAGTCAAGAAATCAAAGTTTTGAATAATTCTCACTGTTTTACACCAGTGTATGCCAGTTTGTCTTTAAACCAAAATACCTCTACAACAAATTACATAAGAAAATGAAATTCTCCATATTGTGCCAAAAATATTTTCAGCCTGTTAAAATATTAAATGAAATTGAATTGATAATGATTTATTATCAATGTCAAACCGAGTTTATCACAAGTTTTATTAATTTCACCTGTTATTTACCGGTATGTCGGAAGTTGCGAATGATCACTATTTTATTTCTTATCACAAATGTTAACCTTGATTGTGTATAAAAGTGTTGTTAGAATATCCTTCCTTTCCATTTTCCCAAAATATTGTGTATGATAGGTACTTTTTCGGTACCTATAATTTCATGTGCAACCTTTATGTGACGAAGTTTGTGTTTGATGTCTAGCCTGACCCCAGAGTGATTTGGCTTTGTCCTCATTCGATATATAAAATATTTCATGTTGAGAATTAAAGGAAAATCAAGCTGATTTTAGAATATATGATGATGTGATTAACGTAAGAGTTTGTGTTTTCAGGATGACCGTGAGCGTGGTACAAGTATACACCGCAGGATAGAACGTAACTGGCTGGGGTCCATCAAGATTCCATTCTCAACCATATACTTCAATGGCAGGGTATGTGCTTCTACTATACCCAGAACAGGGACAATACTTTTATCTGATTGAATTGCAATGTTACAGTCTTTTAGAAAGAGGATTGAATAAGAATGGTATCATTTAAATCTGATTGGGATTACTTTGTACTTAGAATAGCAACTATCTTTTCAAATTAGTTTGTCTTTTTGAGAGCAGTTTTTTAGAGTAGTTTGTCTTTTGAGAGTAAATGTCTTTTGAGAGTAACATGTTAACATGTCTTTCGAGAGTAACATGTCTTTATGGAATTTTGAATAGTTTTAATGACTTTCATAGATTGATGGGACATTTCGCCTGAACAAGCCAGCGATGTTGCTAGGTTACCAGCACGATCCTCGCAACACAGATGTAGGTCAGGGCTTGGAGATGAGTCCAGGGGGCGCTGGTGCTGACCACACCTACATCACACTCTTCATCACTATAGAACCGGCACTTCAACCTGCGGAACCTGTCAAGGAAAAGGTAAGCTTATTGCCTTGATGGGATAGTACTTTTGTGTGCATATCTTTTAAAATAATTCCGTACTCATATGAAACTGGGTCAATGTGCATGCCAAATGTTTTCATGTATACATCAGACAATCAATATATGAATATTCAGGGTTTAGGATTTTAAATATCCAGCATGTTTTGTCCAAATAAAACTTTCCAATGTCCTTTACAAAATTATATCCTGTATTATGTATCTCTGACAATGGACTGGAAGGTTCGGCCAGGAAATGTTCAATATTAAATGGCCAGTCAGCTACATTATTGGGCAGATTGGAGAAATAATGACTGAGTTATAAAAATATTGTATTTTAAATCAATTATGAATTGTCATTATTGAATATTTTGAATTATATTTTCACTTATCATCTATATTAGAAAACAATGTTTACTTGGTTAATTCTCCATTTTATGAGAAAGCATTAAGCTTTTTTCTTGGCCTGACTATTTTCAAACAATAATACAAGCACTTTATCACATTAACCAAGTTGAATCAATCTGATATATATATTAGCCACACCATATTGTAAGTAACAATCAATGAGTGAGTATGGATGAACTTCATTATATATTTCTGCATTTAAAGGCAGATTGCACTCTTCATATCATGACATGCTTCACATTAATGTGCACATAGAACATTTAGGATTGACAGAACAGGTTGTACACTTGGGACTCGTGTGTTGTGTTGATGTTTTTGTCACAATAGAATTCATTTCAAGCCATTTGAGGGCCTGCTCCTCTTCCCTGTGGAAGGGAGAGCATCAGTTACCTACATAAACATGATAATTTACCCCAAATATTTAAGTATATTTCTTGTACTGGTGATCGGCAGTTTTAGTCAAACCAGGATCAAAATAAATATTCTAGTATTTTTAAAAAATCCAAAAGCATGACACTGGAAATAACAACATAAACACCTCTAGAGAAACACCTGTATTATAAAATGGTAGTGTAAAATACAGTTTCACATGTGCAGTTTCAGTCCACTTTGCATAACAAATGTATATATTCCATTTGTTTAACTAAACATATAGATGATACACAACATTGTCCCAACACTCTACCCACAACTGACACATTGTCCCAACACTCTACCCACATATGACACATTGTCCCAACACTCTACCCACAACTGACACATTGTCCCAACACTCTTCCCACAACTGACACATTGTCCCAACACTCTACCCACATATGAAACATTGTCCCAACACTCTACCCACAATTGACACATTGTACTGACAATCTACCGACATCTGACACATTGTACTGCCAATCTACTTACATCTGACACATTGTACTGACAATCTACCTACATCTGACACATTGTACTGACAATCTACCTACATCTGACACATTGAACTGACAATCTACCCACATCTGACATATTGTACTGACATACTACCCACATCTGACACATTGTACTGACAATCTACCCACATCTGACACATTGTACTGACAATTTACCAACATCTGACATATTGTACTGACAATCTACCCACATCTGACATATTGTACTGACAATCTACCCACATCTGACACATTGTACTGACAATCTACCTACATCTGACATATTGTACTGACAATCTACCCACGTCTGACATATTGAACTGACAATCTACCCACATCTGACATATTGTACTGACAATTTACCAACATCTGACACATTGTACTGACAATCTACCTACATCTGACACATTGTACTGACAATCTACCTTAATCTGACATACTGTACTGACAATCTACCCACATCTGACACATTGTACTGACACATATTATAAACAAAGAGATGGTATTGAATGAAAAACACGGTGCCATTGTTGTTTATTTTAACAAGCCTGACCTACTTCTGATGGTGATTTCAGATCAGACAACTGAAAATAGCACACTGCTATCATCAGCAGGTACTCAATGATATGTTCAACAATGTTATGAAACACCGTTTTTTAGGATGAATGTTATTCAGTAACATTTGAATGTTTTTTGTTCCATAACAATGCTTTTTCAATTGCACAATATTCACTAACAAATACTTAAACAAATATCATAAATGTCAAATTAACTAGAATAACATAAATGTAGAATAAACTTGGATTAACAGCAATATAATATGGAGTTTTTCACCATGGGCATTGTTTTAATTGGGATGTTTTTGCTGATCAGTTTGAGAGTAACGAGGATGAGAAGCTATTAGAGGCGGCAGACAGTTGGCAACTTGAGATGGAGGGCAAGTTTCCCAAGCGTGATTACAAGACTACAGTGGTGGACATCAATGGCAAATCTGTGTTCCTCACCCGATACTTCAGTCCACTCAAGCCACCGGAGGAGCTCATCAATGAGCAGGAATCACCCCAGGCAGCTGCTGTGAGTACCTATAAACATCTGTTCATAACACCACACATTCCTCTGACATAGTATTCAAAGCATATGATTCTCACTGATAACATATTTGTTTTTTACAAACAGCTTCAGTTCATTTATTTTGTGCTTTCTAACTTAGCTCTTGGTTCTTGATTCTGAAAAAGCACTTAGCTTTTACTTTTGACAAAGCACTCTGGTATTTCTTCTAACGAAAAACTTGATGATTTCTCTTATAAAGCATTAGTATTTTTTCACTGTCAATGCACTTGTCCTTTTCCCCTGACAAAGCACTTGTCTATTTCCCCTGACAATTAACTTTACCATTTCCTCTGATTAACTCATGACTTTGTTCTGTTATTTAGCACTTAATAATTTCCACTCATTCAGCTCCTTCCTTGACAAATAATGCATTTTACTACTTTCCCTGAAAATGTAGTTGACCATATCCTGAAACCCTCCCTGCCTGCACCCTGGAAGATCACACATGACAATTATATTATATTTACCTTTTGATTTCCAGATTTTGGTAGCTCGCTATGTGTCTCTGATTCCGTTTGTGTCAGACAGTGTGGTGTTCTCAGGCCTTTGTGACATCTGGAGTACATGCGATGTAAGTGTAACCTTACTGTAAATAAAACTATGATATAAAACTATTATATAAAACTATTATATAAAACTATAATATAAAACAAAGAACATAATGTAAAACTCAATTATATCACATTTGCGGATGATGCATTATGTTTCACTTAGGATGCCAGGTTCAGGTATTTATTTGTGCAATGAAAAAAAAAACATTCAATGGACTTCAAAAACATTTATGTATTTCCATTTGCAAAAGGAAAAAGAAACACTTGCCTTGGAGACAATTATTTCCTTAATCAGATTTGAGGCTTCTGGTGTGGTTTAATGCTTTGTGTGCTGTATTTTGTGCATTGCAGCAATTCCTCCAGATGCTGCAGGGAGATGAAGAGGAACATGCCATGCTGCTTGCTAATTACTTCACATATATGGGCAAGAAAACATACCTGCTTCTTGGTGAGTAACCTTTGTCTGCCAATCCTATATATAGATTACATCTCTATAGCATCCAAATAATTCCACATTTGTTCTCATGGCCAGTGGTATGTACAGAGATGACTATTTTGCCATACAGGATGGATTTTAATTGGAGAACTGTTCATGTAAAAACACATTAATCAGAGTTTTGATAGATTTGAAAATACATGGATGATGTACATAGAACAGGGTATACAGTCTGGCCGCACCATTCTTGACATCAGACAGAAAGAATTTGACAATTTTGTTAATGTCCTGCTGTAATTTACACAAATACATGTTACAGGAACTGCCATCCCAGAAGGGCCCACTGCATATGTGATGACCAAGGAGGACAGAGACTACTGGATCTGGAACTCTAGTACTGGAGAACACTGGAGTTACCGTGACAACTACTGCCCAGTCCAGAGTGTGCACTGTCTGGCCAATGAGGAAAATGTGAGTTTGATTAATGAGCTAGTCATTCTGGAATGAAAAATAAATAAAAACAATATAAATGTGTAAATAACTTTAATAATCTCAAACATTAAAATAGTTCACCATATTTACATCAAAATATACTTGTTAATTCAATTTTGGAAATTTTGACCAAATTTGTCAAAATTTCCAAATTTGCCCAAAGGAATTTTTGGAAGGTTGATATTAAGATTTTTAATGGTGATACAATAAGTGAAGTGTAATAACTTTATTTATAACTTCACTTTATGATAAACATTTAATGTTCGATATATTGTTAATACTCAGGTCTGGGGCAACATCCAGGTGAATGACCAGCCCTCTAGAATTGTGTTAGATGTCAGCAATGCTAAATGTTGGAAGCCATTCTTCCACAAGGGCTTCCAGAACCCAGGTCTAAGCTCCGTGCAGGTTAATGTTAATTCTGATATTTTATAGTAGATAACCATACGAAAGAAAAGCTTCATGCTTGAAGTGGTTTTGAAAATAAATAAAGACTATAATTTCATGTCAAATGTATAATAATCAAGATCTAACCTTGCTTAATATCACATAAATATATGTCCCAGTTTTTATGTCCCAGGCTTTTTTAGGCTTGAATAAATGAAATTCAAAGATCTTTATTAATTCTATGAATAGTAATCAATGGTTATCTGATTGCAGCCTGAGCAGCTGATCTATCATGAGACAGATAAGAACTTTTTGATGGACATCCAGGACAAGATAGAGCGCGCACTCAAGGAGAGACTAATGTCATGGCGACCACGTCTCATCACTCGCTGGAACAGGCACTGCAATGCCGCCTTCAGAAAAATACTACCCAAGTACGCCAAACACCTTACTCGATATTAGGACTATTATTTATAAGAAACATTATGATGTTCTATTTTATGTCTTTCCCTAAAAATATGCTCAAAATGAGGTCATTTGGAAAATTAATATGAGAAAAAATAAACCATATTATTTGTTTTTATGTTTTCTCTAGATTGGAGGCAAATAAATGCAAGGGCAACAAAACAACCAGTGATCATTTCATAGAGCTTGACTCCATCCTTGGATCATACAAGGTATAATATTATTCCAACAAACTATTCTTTTGCAATGTATTTTCACTATTTTATCAAACATTTTAATTACTTACAACTTAATGTATGAGATCAACCAACAATTTGACTTAACATAATATCATGCTAAGTTCACTCGCAAATTTTCTCTGATGGATGTGATGGTAACTTGACATGTTTGCTTTGTAGATGTCAGGATTTCCTATGAACCTGCAGTACACCGAGATGGAGCCACTGGTGGAGGCGGTATATGCTACAGGGGTCCACGTTAATGACACTAACGATGTGGAGTTCTCCATCGCAGTCTATGTGCACCCGTATCCCAACTCTGTCCTCTCAGTATGGATCTATGTGGCCTCACTCGTTCGCAAACGATAAAACAATACTTATAATCTTTTCAATAGCTGTTTATTAACATTATTGGTTACAATAACATTGTACATATAGATTTTATTAACTCATATACATATATTCATATAACCTTATTTTCATTATAAATCATTGAGATCACATCCAGTAATGTCCGTCCATTATATATAATGTTATAAGTATCAACTGTAGAATAGTTTATTTATTATCTTCATTCTGACCTTCTTTCATTTTGACCTTATCACACTTGAAATTTAATTTTTTATCAATAAATATCATGACAATTTGATTAATTGATATGAAAGAACTTAATAATAAGTTATATTTCATTAATAAACATGAAAGTCTAATTCCAATAACTATTTTTATAATTATATGATACTGTTCTGTACAAAATAATTTGTATTTGATTGATTACAGAAATTTATCTTTGAATAAATATTTACAAATAAGTAGATATGTCTTTTATAATAATACAGAAATAAATAATTTAATAAATTATTGGACTTTTTGTTTTTGTTGAAAAAAAACATTTAAATCTGACACAATTTACCCTTATAATTTAAACAAGATTTGACACAAAAGAATGTTCTCTGCCCAATTAAGACCACAACCTTAGGCCTCTTGTTTTGACGTTACCTGTGAAGATCTACCGGTAGGTCCATAAACATTGTTGGTTCAATAAGCAACTAGCATTCAGTATGGGGATATATCTACTGGTTTATTATGAATTGAAAGTATGTTTAGCACAATTCAATACCTCAGCTAATGTGTTTAAATTTTGTGACCTAGAGTTTGTTTTCCCATCCAGTAGAATATATGATCATGACTACAGTCACCAAATAAGCTTCTTGGCTTTATCTACTTTCCAATATATGAGAAGAGCACTGGCTGTCTGGTGTTGTCTCTGGTAGCAACAGTTAATGACAAGGCAAGCCTCTATATATATATATATATATATATATATATATATATATATATATATATATATATATATATATATATATATATATATATATAGGGCCACACTGGAATGCTGCTTGAATACATTTGCTAAAACAACACTTGCATAGCTAGTTTTCAAATAATATGCAATATATCATGTATGGCAGGAAGGACAGGCAAACCAATTAGTCAAAGTCACTGGAATACTTTAAATTTCCATAACAATTAAGCTTAGTAGATATGTACAATATATTTACATCCTTTGGAATCGCCTTCCCTTTAAGTAGATTCAAACACCATATGACCATAAAAAAATAATGACTACTTCAATAAAACGAATGTCCTTATCCAAAATATTTGAATTTGTTTGGTCTACCCTGACGATGTGGTTCTTGCCTCTGTTTTTTCCTGCTGTTTGCTGCATCCACTGCCATGCTGGGAATAGGGTAGTCGCGGGCGGTGGCTGTGGGGCGATGCCACACGATGCGTGGCGTTGTACTGCTGCGACCAGGGTTGGCTGTGGGACGACTTGGATGCAGACTGCTCCGAGCTCGTAATGTTGACATCACCACCCTCTTGTTGTCCTGAGTACTGTTCTCAACCTGGTCATGTAGTGACTCTGCAAAGAATGATCTTTCTACTTTATTCCATTCTACACTTTGTTAGGAATACATTTGTTAGCCTAAAAATGTTCATAATAAATCATCTATCATAAACCAAATTTGAACCTAATTTTAATATCATAATTAATACAAAATGTGCTTAAAAATGCCACTGACTGCACATATGTTGGGCCTCGTCCTCGCCCAGCAGGCAATCACTGACACCATCACACAACCACCGGTGAGGGATGCAGCTACCAGAGCGACAAGCAAAGTTACCCTCCCCACAGGGGTTAGATGTGGTTGTCGCCTTTGGCATTACTAAAAAATACAATCAATCAAATAAAAAGGAATTCAGAAAACAACATCTAACCTCAAAATATGCACTATAGCAGTTTAAAATCTAAAGTTAGAAAAGTTTTAGAGCATCTATAATGTGGAGGTAACAGCAATTGCATCTCAGATTTGCCAACAAAATCATAGCAGAGTAAATATTTAGATATAGAGAGTAGATACTGACCTAAGAGGAAAGGCATAGAGAGTAGATACTGACCTGAGAGGAAGGACATAGAGAATAGATACTGACCTGAGAAGAAGGGTATAGAGAGTAGAAACTAACCTGAGAGGAAGGGCATAGGGAGTAGATACTGGCCTGAGAGGAAGGGTATAGAGAGTAGATACTGACCTGAGAGGAAGGGCACAGAGAGTAGATACTGGCCTGAGAGGAAGGGTATAGAGAATAGATACTGACCTGAGAGGAAGGGCATAGAGTAGATACTGACCTGAGAGGAAGAGTATAGAGTAGATACTGACCTGAGAGGAAGGGTATAGAGAGTAGATACTGACCTGAGAGGAAGGGCACAGAGAGTTGATACTAACCTGAGAGGAAGGGTATAGAGAGTAGAAACTGACCTGAGAGGAAGGGCATAGAGTTGATACTTACCTGAGAGGAAGGGCATAGAGAGTAGATACTGACCTGAGAGGAAGGTTACAGAGAGTAGAAACTGACCTGAGAGGAAGGGTATAGAGAGTAGATACTGACCTGAGAGGAAGGGCATAGAGAGTAGAAACTGACCTGAGAGGAAGGGTATAGAGAGTAGAAACCGACCTGAGAGGAAGGGTACAGAGAGTAGAAACTGACCTGAGAGGAAGGGTATAGAGAATAGATACTGACCTGAGAGGAAGGGCATAGAGAGTAAAAACTGACCTGAGAGGAAGGGTGTAGAGAGTAGAAACTGACCTGAGAGGAAGGGTATAGAGAGTAGAAACTGACCTGAGAGGAAGGGTATAGAGAATAGATACTGACCTGAGAGGAAGGGTACAGAGAGTAGAAACTGACCTGAGAGGAAGGGTATAGAGAGTAGATACTGACCTGAGAGGAAGGGCATAGAGAATAGATACTGACCTGAGAGGAAGGGTACAGAGAGTAGAAACTGACCTGAGAGGAAGGGTACAGAGAGTAGAAACTGACCTGAGAGGAAGGGTATAGAGAATAGATACTGACCTGAGAGGAAGGGTACAGAGAGTAGAAACTGACCTGAGAGGAAGGGTACAGAGAGTAGAAACTGACCTGAGAGGAAGGGTATAGAGAATAGATACTGACCTGAGAGGAAGGGCATAGAGAGTAGATACTGACCTGAGAGGACGGGCACAGAAAGTAGATACTGACCTGAGAGGAAGGGTATAGAGAATAGATACTGACCTGAGAGGAAGGGTATAGAGAATAGATACTGACCTGAGAGGAAGGGTGTAGAGAGTAGAAACTGACCTGAGAGGAAGGGTATAGAGAGTAGAAACTGACCTGAGAGGAAGGGTATAGAGAATAGATACTGACCTGAGAGGAAGGGTACAGAGAGTAGAAACTGACCTGAGAGGAAGGGTATAGAGAGTAGATACTGACCTGAGAGGAAGGGCATAGAGAATAGATACTGACCTGAGAGGAAGGGTACAGAGAGTAGAAACTGACCTGAGAGGAAGGGTACAGAGAGTAGAAACTGACCTGAGAGGAAGGGTATAGAGAATAGATACTGACCTGAGAGGAAGGGTACAGAGAGTAGAAACTGACCTGAGAGGAAGGGTACAGAGAGTAGAAACTGACCTGAGAGGAAGGGTATAGAGAATAGATACTGACCTGAGAGGAAGGGCATAGAGAGTAGATACTGACCTGAGAGGACGGGCACAGAAAGTAGATACTGACCTGAGAGGAAGGGTATAGAGAATAGATACTGACCTGAGAAGAAGGGCACAGAGAGTAGATACTGACCTGAGAAGAAGGGCATAGAGAGTAGATACTGACCTGAGAAGAAGGGCACAGAGAGTAGATACTGACCTGAGAAGAAGGGCATAGAGAGTAGATACTGACCTGAGAAGAAGGGCATAGAGAGTAGATACTGATCTGAGAAGAAGGGCACAGAGAGTAGATACTGACCTGAGAAGAAGGGCATAGAGAGTAGATACTGACCTGAGAAGAAGGGCACAGAGAGTAGATACTGACCTGAGAAGAAGGGCATAGAGAGTAGATACTGACCTGAGAGGAAACACATAGAGAGTAGATAGTGACCTGAGGGGAAGGGCATAGAGAGTACATACTGACCTGAGAGGAAACACATAGAGAGTACATACTGACCTGAGAGGAAACACATAGAGAGTACATACTGACCTGAGAGGAAGGGCATATAAAGAGAAGGGGACAGGATAAGCACATAAAGAGAAGATACTGACCTATATACAAACTTACTATTCACCGGTAAATACAAACTTACTATTCACCGGTAAAAACATTTCTGATCTAAAACATGATGCAGAAACCACCATGGAACAAATTTATATCTGGTTCTCATCCAACAGACTTACATTAAACGTTAAAAAAACAAATTACTGCATTTTTCACCCCAGTCGTAAAAAGGTACCCAATATATGTAACACTATTAAAATTGGAAACATTGATATAAATAGAGTTAGTGATGTTAAATATCTGGGTATATCCCTAGATGAAAATCTTAACTGGAAAAGACACTTCAAAAACCTATCCCAAAGATTAGCCAAGATTGCTAGCTCCTTTAAACTAATCAAACACCATGTTCCAAACAAGTGTAAAAAGCAACTTTACTTTTCATATGTTTATTCAATAATAAACTATGGCATAGAAACGTATGGAAACACTTCAATTACAAATTTTGAAATGTTACAAAAAATGCAAAATAAGATCCTAAAAATCCTCTTTAACTTAGATTGGTACAAACCAACTTTACTTTTACACAAAGATCTGAATCTATTACTTGTACAAGACATGCGAAATGTTGCTATTGCAAAAACTGTTTATAAGCAAAGACACAGCATGTTACCAAATATATTCAATGACTATTTCTCTTTAAGAAATGAAATATATAATATCAATACAAGATACTCGAACAAACTATACATCATTAATGTTAACTCAAATTACGGTAAAAATACCTTCAGATATTTAGGTGCAAAAATTTATAATAATATAAATGATGATATTTTACAATGCAACTCAACTAAAAGCTTTACAAGAAATTTACAAATAAGTCTTATTAAAAACTATTAGATTTCATTACAAACCTGACAGAAATTGTATAATGTGCAAATTTCATTGTTTTTTTTGTTGTTTTTTTTTTACTTATATATACTGATATATTATCTTTTTCCTTACTTAAAATGTAAATATATATGTTAACCACTATGATTATTTATTATATTTAAATGTACAGGTGACCAGCTCGATAGGCTCCCGAGCCTTTCTGGTAACCTCCTTTATTTCATAATTGTACTGTTATAATTTTCTTTGTTATTGGAACTTATGTAATTGTGAAATATTGGAAATAAACCTCATATCATATCATATCATAAGGAAATACTCAGTAGATACTGACCTGAGGGGAAGCATGTCTTTCCGTCTCCGAGTAGCTGGTAGTGTTGAGGACATCTACACTCATAGCCTACAGTTAGTATGCTCCAGAAGCAGAGATGAGAACATCCTCCATTGTCAACTGCACAGCGATTACGAATATCTATCATGCAAGAAACACAAAATATAATTTAAGTTCTTTGACATGTCAAACATATTCCTTAGTAAGAAGTATGTGCTGCTGATAATGAAAAACGTTGTAGAAATGTCAGCAATTCTCTTTCTTTTTTTAATAATTGATATTCTAAACCAGTTCTTGTTTTAAAATGAATTTTTTTATCTTATAATTTATTTGAAATTCAAATAAGTTATTTTATAGATGTGCAATATTCAAATATATTTTGTTGCAATACATGGAAGAAAATCAAACTGTCTTTACTTTTTATATTAAGAGAACCAATATCCACTTGGAATGTTCCCAGCATGCTCCAGTGTTTAGCCAGATAGTTGAGCATGCGAGCCTTGACTGTACTCCGCACATCCTTTTGATTCTTATGAAATATTAATACAAATTCTACCACTGCTGTGCCTTGCTTTGGCCTACAACATCCCACAAACCACAATATTATGCATTTTTGTTAATGTATATTTTCTGAGTAAAGCTTCTTTATTGAATGGAATGACATAATTAATGTTATTTCATGTTTAATTTATATTTTCATTTGTATATAATATCCATGCTATTGTTAAAGAGATAATCTACCTTAATTTATTTCTAAATACCACTTTACCTGACTTTTGTGACAGCTGCTTTGTTGAATTCTGAATTCTTGTGGAAAACCACAGACAACTAAAAGAAAATAAAAAGAAGAAAATCTGTTCCACATTAAACTTTTTATTAAATATCACATCTGCACATTAATTGTTTGTTGATCTAATGTCAGATCCAGGACTTGATTGGAGTCATTATGTTGTTAAGTTCCAATCTTTTGATTCTTAAATTGATGACATAAGTAACCTGTGACACAGCTGGCTAATTGTAAGTTACAAAGGACATACTGTCAAAACAGATTTACAAAACAGAGATCTGCAACCTGCTTCATAATTAGATAATGAATTAATAATATATAACACCTTCTAGCCATATGGTGGGTGCCCATCGTCACTTCTTTACATGGCAGCTGCATATGATGTCTAAAAAGTCACTTTTTGTTGTATATTCATGATTTGGGCTGCACTTTAACTTTACTATTAATATTTTGGTCAAAGATATATGGCATTATAACAAAAACTTTACCACTGAAAATGAACTGACCAGTAAACAGTAATTTTCTATGCCTTTACATTGTATGCATATCTTTTTATGTTTAAATAGCATATATTTGTGATATTCAACTTGCTCGTTTTTGGGTTGATATTGAAGGCATACATATATACATTGTGTGGTGTGATATGCATACTGACCAGAGTCTCTAGTTTGAGCTTGAGTGCCTGATACTCTGCAGAGAAATGGTTACCAAGGTGATGGGTGTACCGCTGGTTGACTATTCTCATGGATCCATTCACAGCATTAAGAACTGGCAACATAATATTAAAAGCACTTCAGTTCCTTGAAACTACATGTATTTGTTGCATTATTCAGTTTTTCAAAAAGTGTTAGTTTAAGTTGAAAAAAAAATGCCAAGAATCTTTTTGAAAAGTTAGATATTTAATGTGATATGAGATGATAATAACTACCTGTTCCGTTTATAGCTTGTAACTCACTGCTTGACACCAGTGGTTCCGCTATCACTGGCTTTAAAGATCCACTCTTCAAATTCATTCCTGGACCAACTGCCAAATAAAATTATAACTTTTTCGTACCAAAGTATTTTTTATCACATACTATAACTGAATTCTCATTCACATATTAAAACATCATATTGATAATAGATAAGTTTAACGAAAATAGGAACATGAATATCTTCACAACTTTGTTATCAAACAATATAATAATAAATTATACATTTTTGTCTAGCAGACTAACTTTATCTGATAAGATCATTTTCTGAACACAAAATTTTATCTCTGATTGGTTCAAAAATATGATATCATTTCAATTTAAAATAAAGTAATTAAAAAAATAACTTTAAAGTATTTTTGTTTTATTTTTATATTTTTTAACAACAGTCTTCAAAATTGTTATTCAAAGCAGATAAATTTGTCATGTATAAAGGTTGATAAAAGTAAGGAATGTTACTGACTGAGGAAGTAGAGTGGGACGGCGATGCCCCAGGCCAGGAGGAGCAGCACCAGCAGAGTGAGTCCAACCTTACACGACTGCGTCCACGGACACTGACGCTTCTTATCTGCATACGTCCTCAGCAGGTTGAGGTGGCTGTTCTGACTGCTGTAAGGGTAAGAATCCTGAGGGTAAGCCTGCAGAGTGTGCATACTGAGTCAAATGCTTTCTCGAAGTCAAAATTGGCCCAAATGGTTTCTCTGAGTCAAATTCTTTCTCTGGGTCAAAACTGATTCAAATGCTTTTTCACAGTCAACACTGATATAAATACAATTGATTTATTCAGCTATTGGCATTTGGGTGTCTACTGTTTTTAAAGTTATTCTTTTCTAAATGTAAATCCTGACTGACTTAATGCATCAAATCACTGCTTATTTCATGTGTCCTGTGTCGGTCAATATTCCATTTACATCGCTTGATCAATTCACAAGCATTCTTAAATTAGGCCAAAAAAGCTTAATTGATTCATGGAAATCACAAATCTCTTTTGTTCACATGTTTAAAAATCCCGTGATGACTCAATCTGACAGATGCTGAGAGTAACAAAGTCCTCATAAGCCCAGGAAATGCAAAAAAACGTGGGGGAGAGAATATGAGATTGATGAAGTTCCTCTTCAAGATGTCTTACTGAGAAGAGAGTGACATCTTAATGCGAGTATGTTGAGGATCAAAGGGAGTGGCAGACCAGAGATGACATGTGTGACAGATGGAGAACACCATGTTTTCCTTATGGTCACTGCCTGTACATATCTCTCGCATCTTAACCTTTCAGCATATGTTGCTAATTACTGCTAATACCTTTACTGCCATGTATCCATGTTAATAGTTTATTAAGAAATATACTTGATATTACTACATAAAATTATATTATTTATACCAAACTGAATTGTTTGCTGACTTTAACATTTCTTTAAAACCTATCACAAGTCAGATCAGTTAAAACTGTTTTACTTTTACATGAATTGCATTGCATTTTAGGGGTTAACAACAAGGGAAATGCAATTTAATTATATTGGTGACATTGTCTGTTACTGTATATGGCGATGTGTAGGTTCTTGTTGCCATGACAATAACACACTGTAACATTTCACTGGTTGGCATAAACCATTATTATGTCAATGAAAATTGTCATACTAGAGACAGTCATATGCCACTGACTTATTTCCTTTTATTACTTTACATTAGATATAGTTATATATTTGTTATATTCAGTTGTCACAAATGGATTTTTTATAATAAATAAAAAATACACAAAATATTTATGTGTTAGTATATGAATTAATAAACATTGTATATTTCTTTATCATCTTGATAATTTGCCACATAGTTATGGCAATAAAATAATGTAAGTAATCTGAAAGTAATCTAGATGCTATCAGACTTCATGCCTGCCTCCTTTTTCAATTCATGATTGAATCCCACAATTAAAGGACAACAAACTACCTCTCTAATATATTATAACATAAGAACAACACATTATTTCAAGACCCTTGACAAAATCAACATGAGAAAAAAATGACTTACCTGAAAGGTGGGTTGATATCATGCTGTCCACTCCACTGGTCAAGCCGATCTACAGGTATGCCTCTACTGTCCAGCTTGGTCAATGTGTAATCTAATGTGTCCATTATGCCCAAATTATTCTTATCAAATCACAATGAAACTCCACAATATCAATTGAAATAGAAACCTGAATAGGACATTTGGCAGGAGATGAAGATTACATACACTCCATGTTGACTTGTTTTATTATATTTGATTTGATTTTTTTACGTGGAGCTAGGACATGTTACCAGTGTAATGTGCTCCCGGGGCTGTGCTAGTACCGATGCATGCTGGGTGACATGCAGGTGGTGTTTAGGTGATTTTCCTCCCAACAGAAGACTTATAATTGATCTCACAGATGTTTATCTCCTCCTCTCTTCCTGGCACATTCCCCGCATTCCTCAACTGAATTATGGAGATTAATACAAAATCAGAGAAAGGACTAAGCCACATATTTTAAAATTATTTCATGTTTGATAACAGATGTATAAAAAAATATTAAAATCAATTATAATATCCCAATTCTAAGTTAGTCAGCATGAACTATAAATAATATACAATAGCTCATTGCTTAACATATCAATCATGAACAAGCTTACTCATTATTTATTTAATATCACTTAACAGAATATTTCACACATCTGTCATTAAAAATATCAACACAACCGATGCAATTTGGTCATATCATCATCATATTGTCATATCATGATCATTATATGGTGATAAAAGAAAAATATCTTACCTTTAGAAAGACTAATCCAATTTCTTTCTGTACTCTATCCAGATATTGCTACGTGGTATGCTAGGAATTCCTTACATTCCACTCAATCAAATTTGGATAATTGCTTCTATATTAATTTCTTGCCTTCTTCAAGCACCACAGAATTAATATATGATAAAAATCAATTAAAAAACCTCTCTATGTATACTTCAAGTTCTGAATGGCAAAACTTGGTGTTAATTGAACTGATGATAAAATTGCATATGACATGAAGATCAGATGGGGCAACAGGCACTACAGTGTAGCATATGGATGTATTAGAACATTTGTTAATATAACTAACCATCACAGCTGGTAATAAATAAAACGTGTCATGCAAAATAGACTTTCCCTATTAGATCTTCTATTATAGCCAATCAAAATGAACATCTGACTGCCTGGCACTGACAAAAGACAGTAGCAGTGCACCTTTTTACTTACAATTAAGTCTTTTGTCACAATGTGGGTACTGTCACACGTTTTACTAGACAATTATATTTACTACATCAATCTTCATTTCAAAACTGTAAACCAAATATTGACCTTGTTCAATTGTTTTGGTTGAAAGTTATTGTCAACTCATCTAATGATCTGATGTTTGAAGTGATCCCTTTTCAAGGTGTTAAATTGTACTTGATATGCCAATTGGCCAAGAAAAAAATCAAAATATGAGCCTAATGAAAGTGAAACATTTGTCCATACTAATAAAATATTCCCTTGCATATCTGAAAAGCTAATCTAATCTTTGAATTCACATATATATGTTATAAATGATATGGAAGTTATAAATTGTTATGTGAGGAATTGAATTATGACAGCAAGATTTGTTATGATGATATCTTGAGTTTTAATTGTTTGTTATGATATCTTCAGTTTTAATTTAGCATAAGAAATTTCAAAATCTGTCATTTTACTCATTAGAGAATTAACTGTGGTCACAAACAGATTGGCTTACTTTCCTCCTATAAAAAGTGAGTTGAGAGAGAACAATATCCTCTCGTATTGTGAGGAATCATTTTCATTATAAATTTTCATTATAAATTATTTTCATTATAATAAAGCAATGATGTAAAATATCTGAGTTTGTGATGATCACTGGGAGATAATTTGAAAAGATATGTACCGGTATTTCATTTATTGAGGTGCTTTTCAAAGTATTTCTGAAAATATGAAAATGAGTTATTGGCAAAAGAAGAATAACATACATTTTGGTTCTAAATATTTTATTCATAATATTTTTACATTTGCCGTGCTTTGTAATGATTTCCAACAGTAATTTATTGAATGTCTGCCCTTCCTTAAATATTTTGGTGTCTTGTTGTTTTTTTCCTTCAAATATCAGTCATCAACAAGTTAGTGGTAAACTAAAAACCAATCTTTTTTAAAAATTAAGTCAAGTGGAATTTTTTTTTTTGGGGGGGGGGGGGTTAGAGTTGTATAGGCACTTAATAACTGTTTATTCATGGAAAATCGTGAAAATCTAAAATATGATATTCCTAAATCATGCCCTATTCATTTTAAAAATATATTTTCTTAAATATATAATAATACTGAAATGTTATGAACTCTTTGCTAATATTTTTACATCTAAAATTGGGTCAAGGTTACAATTGGGGCAAATGGTATTCTGCAATTGGTCCAATTTTACAACTGGCACCATGTCTGTAATTCTTGATGTCTGTAATTCTTAAAGTAATACTGAACTCAGGGAGATATTTCATACACAAAAAACAATATATCTGTTTATAACCTGAAGTTATAGACACCTTAACAGCAAAACTTGTGACATACTTTTACTATATCATGTGACATGACATCACAAAGCATTTTCAGTGATGTCACATCTACTGTGACATCAGTAAGTTCTACTGATGGAGGAAATCCTATGACATAATATAATCTAATAGTCTAGCATTATTCTGACGTGCAATAACTATGTTTATAGGTCTCCCTCATGCTAGACTGAGAAATAAAATATCACAGCATGTAAAATACCACCCAGCAGTATTTTCAATCAGTCTCATATGCAAAATGAAGAAAGTAAGAAAAATCCATCTTCAACATGTTATATCTCACTTTTACTCTGTATACCATTATACCAATAATGGTATACCATATCACAAGTCTGTAAATATAGTTCTGTCACCAGGTCAACAACTGAAATAATTTCACATATCAACTGTTTTTATGGTTCTGACCCTTATATGTTATCAGCCATTGGATGGTGCCTCCTGATACCATTTTAACAAGTATATCAACATATTAAAAGCATCAAGACAAACACAAACTTACATATTTATGATCAAAGATAAAAACAGTAATTGTCCAATTAAAACAGTCATCACAAATAAATCACTGAAAATATTGTTGTCCATTCTTTGGAGAGGGCCAACATGGAGGAACAGACATATGTACCCTTCAAAGCTACCGGTAAATTATCCTGTAAAATTAGTCATTTGTGTCTAAAATAGAAACTTGTGTCTAAAATAGAAACTCTCTTTCAAATAATTTTAGTGTGAATAACATTAAAATCAGCAATCTTAATGAAGGTGGAGATGTCATTTTAGGATGAAGGGACCTGTCCTTCACAAATCTCTATTTGCAAGAATTTTTTTAACAAATTCCTGGTCCTGAAGAAAACTTAATTTTTGAAACATGTCTGTCATGGTGTGACGTGCCAGCATAGAAATAGATAATAACAATAGACATAAAGTAATAGACATTAATTAACCCCTTTTTAGTAGCATCATATGGGCATTTTTTGAATTTTTTTCAATTTTTTTTTAAGCAATAATCTGAAGCATATATGTACCTGTTTGGCTACCTCCCATATAATCATGATGACACAAAAACAATCAACAAGAACATAATATTTTCAATATTTAAAATGTACATATCATACGCGAACAACTAGATTCTAGCAGCAGTTCACGGGTGAGAAGATTATTTCTAACATGTATTCTTAATAAGTCAGCTGAGCATGAAGATGAAAAGTTGACTCATTGGAACTGCGCAAAACAGTCCCTTTAGAACGCAATTCACTAAACTATTAAATTCCACAAGGAACAAGATCCGGCATTTGAAGCCAAATTTCAAGTTAGACAGTATATAGGAATTGGCAGTAGTTAGTCTGTGAACATGTTGCTTTATACTTTATATAAAGATTACTCTTTGTAAGAGTGCAGCAATGGTCCTTAATATGAGTATCACACTGCAAGCTCTTGGTGTGGGCAGCTTGCTCTTGTAAATCACTGTCCGCTATCCTTTCATCACTGCATTGTTTTAAACTGCACTCTCATGTAATTCTAATGGTCTATAGAATTCAAACGCGTCCAGCACTCTGCGGGTGCAGTCCACATTGAGTTTATTCTGGTAGGTGGGACTCTGGAACTTATCACGCTTGATAAATTCTGTGAAGTAAAATGAGAGTTCTGCCTCCTGGTTCTCTCTCCTGATGTACTTCACCATGAGCACGATCATGGCAAAGGCATAGAAGGAAAGTACCACCACGATATACAGGAAGGCATCGGGGCTGTCGTTAGACCCAAACAGTCCCATAGATGTGGAGTTGTCACTTGCCGTAGCCTCTGAGAAGGGCATCACCGTCTCGTTTGTTGCATCTGCCATTCTTATCATGGTGATGATCTTCAGTCTTACCAGCTGAGGTCACAGACCGCCAGAGGTCTACCACATCACTCCAAGGTCCTCACTTTATGAAGTTACACCAGCAAACAGCCTGATATCTGAAAATATATGAGAGAAATAAATTGCAGGCTATGGAAATAACATGTGACACTTTCTACATTTATACAGCCTACATATTATGTACATTTTATATCAAAATCTAAGTCAATCATTGAAATGTATCAAAATTTATAAGCTCATGTGCAGATCCAATTGATACCTTTTTAAAGTGCTGAGATCGCTATTAGTACACCAGTGCTCCATACTGATATATTTCTATATAGTCAAGTGATATATCAACAGAAGTAGTGCCTTCAATAAATTGGAGGTTCAGTTGTGACTTGAATTAATTTATTTGCAATGTGTTTGACAAACAATAAATTAATTCTGTATAATTTTCTGAGGGCAAATTTTCTGAAGGCAAATTTATGCAATGAAATAAACAAGGTCTAGCATATCTCACTGTAAAATTGAGTTAATCAGAAAACTATATAGTTAAATTACAACCCACATCTGTATTATCTTACCTAAAGAGTGGAAATTATATGTCTTGACTCATTTGGTTATCCATAAAAAAATGTCATCACTGATTAAATTATCTAATTGTAAAAAGCTAAGAACTTTTCCATGAATATGGATGCCTAGAAAGGTTATTGGTGTAATTGAACCCTACATAACTTGACTAGCATAACAGCCTTATCAGACATACCTTTGATACCATATTTTTACATATGAGTTGATTTTAGAAATTAAAAACAATTTTAGGCTATATACATATGATCTTAACCAATGAATGAGTGAATCCTGCCAGAGCTGTCACTACATAGCATAGGTGTGACAACCTTTGAAGAGATAATTAAAGTGTGACAAACCACACTGTCACATTTCAACTTATTTTGCAGTGATAACAATTTAGAATAGCTAATCAGTTGTAAATTTGGCAAACAGGTATAACATTAGGTTTGATCTCTCGAAAATGAACGCATGCCTAATGTTCTCTTTCCTGAAAGCTGATCCACCAGGTTTCAATTTCTTCCAAGCAGAGAGCTATCTATTCTATCCCAGGGCATAGTTGGATTCGAGTATGCACCAGCAATAAGGAAGCATTACTATTTGATTAGGATCTGCCATATCTGGTGATGCAGGTCACCTCACTGATGTCCTTCACCGCTGTGCATTGCAAACAATCCGTATCATATATATAACATTCTTGGAACATCAGTTCCAAGAGAATCATATAGCTTAATATTGCCATGCAGCAACCATTTGGCCTGATTTGTCGTTCACACCAACACCCATAATTTGATTTACTTTTCACAGCATTTTGTACTAAAAAAATGAGCAGCACTTAATTGATTATTAATTACTGGTACACTGCTTAATATCTATTACAAAATATCTCTGACAAAACAGGAAAGTTGGTCCTTAAAGATGAGGGATTTTTCACAAATTCATTAAAATAGAAGTAGGCACTGCCAAGATATGAGGCATTGTGTCGCTGGGATTGTGTAGCTGGGATTGTGTCCTTGACTTGATGTTCATCATGGTCATGTACAGGTAGGTATGTAGAAAATGGCATAATCAAATAAAGTAGAAAATGATGTCCCTCAGACATGTTTTGCACTGTGACCAAGTTACATCAAGATTGACGACATGAAAGACTAAGGGTTCATAAAGAGAAGTACGAAGGTTTTACAAAGGGAATATTGGAAGTGATCAGCACCTTGACACACAATACAGGAGTCCTGGTGAGCTCCAAGTTAGATTTCTATTTCAAAGTGTTATCTCTTAGATGTAGTATGGATCTATGGAATTATTAATCAACAGATCAGACAAATCTCCTATATGGCATTGTGTGAGCTTTTATCTTATCCTGCAATGAGGAAGAAGGAAGAGGAATCAGACAAGAAACCTTATGTTCACATACCAGAGGTTAAATTGGGTCATGTGTTCTCTACGCAAATGCAAATTAAGTGCAGACGAGCCAGTCTGGCAGAAAAAACTGGATCTGACCATGTCTCAAGCTAATAATAGCCATACATGTTACTTTTCTTTTTCTTTTATTCAAAGTTCCATATTTCATATCTGCTCATCAAAACAACAATTTCAATATATTTTTGTATGCCTCTTGGTAGAGAAATCATTAAAAAGTCACAAATCAAGAAAAAAGATCTTACCTTTCTTTTGGCAAAACATGTAAATATAATTTAGACCACCAAATGCTTTCCTTAGCAATAGAAATATTTTCAATATCTAGGAGAACAGTTCAGGTGAGAGGTATGATGGCTATGTGTCAATACTATCTCCATGGTGCATTCTTCAGATGTTTATGGTTCTACTTCAGAGTAATATTCACATTTCCAATTACCATGTGACTATCCGCCACGTGCAAAGTTATCAATGTCAATGTCTTTGGGTGTTGCAAATTATCAATACCTGTTTTATCACTGTTCAGAGTGTGGCAAGCTTTCTATGCCTCTGTCCTCACTATTCAGTGTGACAAGCTTTCTGTGCCTCTGTCCCCAATGTTCAGAGTGTGGCAAGCCTTCTGTACCTCTGTCCTCACTGTTCAGAGTGTGGCAAGCTTTCTGTGCCTCTGTCCCCACTGCTCAGAGTGTGGCAAGCTTTCTGTGCCTCTGTCCCCACTGCTCAGAGTGTGGCAAGATTTCTGTGCCTCTGTCCCCACTGTTCAAAGTGTGGCAAGCTTACTGTGCCTAGAGCTGTCCCCACTGTTCAGAGTGTGGCAAGATTTCTGTGCCTCTGTCCCCACTGTTCAGAGTGTGGCAAGATTTCTGTTCCTGTCCCCACTGTTCAGAGTGTGGCAAGCTTACTGTGCCTTGAGCTGTCCCCACTGTTCAGAGTGTGGCAAGCTTTCTGTGCCTCTGGCCCCACTGTTCAGAGTGTGGCAAGCTTTCTGTGCTTCTGTCCCCACTGTTCAGAGTGTGGCAAGCTTTCTGTGCCTCTGTCCCCAATGTTCAGAGTGTGGCAAGCTTTCTGTGCTTCTGTCCCCACTGTTCAGAGTGTGGCAAGCTTTCTGTGCTTCTCTCCCCACTGTTCAGAGTGTGGCAAGCTTTCTGTGCCTCTGTCCCCACTGTTCAGAGTGTGGCAAGCTTTCTGTGCCTCTGTCCTCACAGCTTTCTGTGACTGCCTTGTCTCACTGCCTGGAAGATGGCATCTGGCTGTCTGGCACGACTATCCATGCTATGTGCACCATACCGGCCCTCACCCTGGCACCCTGGCACCCTGGCACCCTGGCACCCTGGCACCCTGGCGTGGCTGCAGGTAGCTAAGCCATGCCTACTGTGCAGGTCCTATCAACTAAGAATAGTGAACAGAGTCCATTAAATTGCCTCCTTGGTGCGTTCTTGTCATCTTGTCATTCTTGATTGTGAATCTTGAAGAGTTGAACAATCTTGTCATCCAAGAATAATCATACTTCCTGTGTATAGGAAGTGCACAGAATCTTTGATAATGCCACTAATATATCATAATTTGAGTGACTGAAAGTAGAGAACCTGTCAATCTCTTGACAAGCTACAACATAAATACTGGGAAAAAAGTTGGCATTATTCATAGAAAGATTTGGAGATAGCAACATCAAAGGCTTGATACAAACAGAACTCATTTCTGCTGTATTTATTAGATAGAAATAGACTGGAAAATAAAAGGCTTAGCTAAGAATGCTACTACATTCTGCTCTCCTGTCATGTTCTTAAATGATATATACATGTACAAACAGACATAAGTGGCTTAATATCCTATGATTATGCAAATTCTGATCTCATTTTATGTGGATTTTGCAAATTACCACAAAACCTGAACAATTTTGTTATAAGTATTTGTAAAAGTACACTTACTTAATGCCTTTATGAAACTTAGAGTGGCAGCTGACATTTGGCCTTCAGAATTAGCCAGCAGGCTTGTTTGTCACAGGCTGATTCCACCAACTAATGTCATGAGAGTTATTTCAACCCTATCAATAGCTTATTTCATGTCCATTTTATCACTGTTCAGAGTGTGGCAAGCTTTCTATGCCTCTGTCCTCACTATTCAGTGTGACAAGCTTTCTGTGCCTCTGTCCCCAATGTTCAGAGTGTGGCAAGCCTTCTGTACCTCTGTCCTCACTGTTCAGAGTGTGGCAAGCTTTCTGTGCCTCTGTCCCCACTGCTCAGAGTGTGGCAAGCTTTCTGTGCCTCTGTCCCCACTGCTCAGAGTGTGGCAAGATTTCTGTGCCTCTGTCCCCACTGTTCAAAGTGTGGCAAGCTTACTGTGCCTAGAGCTGTCCCCACTGTTCAGAGTGTGGCAAGATTTCTGTGCCTCTGTCCCCACTGTTCAGAGTGTGGCAAGATTTCTGTTCCTGTCCCCACTGTTCAGAGTGTGGCAAGCTTACTGTGCCTTGAGCTGTCCCCACTGTTCAGAGTGTGGCAAGCTTTCTGTGCCTCTGGCCCCACTGTTCAGAGTGTGGCAAGCTTTCTGTGCTTCTGTCCCCACTGTTCAGAGTGTGGCAAGCTTTCTGTGCCTCTGTCCCCACTGTTCAGAGTGTGGCAAGCTTTCTGTGCTTCTGTCCCCACTGTTCAGAGTGTGGCAAGCTTTCTGTGCTTCTCTCCCCACTGTTCAGAGTGTGGCAAGCTTTCTGTGCCTCTGTCCCCACTGTTCAGAGTGTGGCAAGCTTTCTGTGCCTCTGTCCTCACAGCTTTCTGTGACTGCCTTGTCTCACTGCCTGGAAGATGGCATCTGGCTGTCTGGCACGACTATCCATGCTATGTGCACCATACCGGCCCTCACCCTGGCACCCTGGCACCCTGGCACCCTGGCACCCTGGCGTGGCTGCAGGTAGCTAAGCCATGCCTACTGTGCAGGTCCTATCAACTAAGAATAGTGAACAGAGTCCATTAAATTGCCTCCTTGGTGCGTTCTTGTCATCTTGTCATTCTTGATTGTGAATCTTGAAGAGTTGAACAATCTTGTCATCCAAGAATAATCATACTTCCTGTGTATAGGAAGTGCACAGAATCTTTGATAATGCCACTAATATATCATAATTTGAGTGACTGAAAGTAGAGAACCTGTCAATCTCTTGACAAGCTACAACATAAATACTGGGAAAAAAGTTGGCATTATTCATAGAAAGATTTGGAGATAGCAACATCAAAGGCTTGATACAAACAGAACTCATTTCTGCTGTATTTATTAGATAGAAATAGACTGGAAAATAAAAGGCTTAGCTAAGAATGCTACTACATTCTGCTCTCCTGTCATGTTCTTAAATGATATATACATGTACAAACAGACATAAGTGGCTTAATATCCTATGATTATGCAAATTCTGATCTCATTTTATGTGGATTTTGCAAATTACCACAAAACCTGAACAATTTTGTTATAAGTATTTGTAAAAGTACACTTACTTAATGCCTTTATGAAACTTAGAGTGGCAGCTGACATTTGGCCTTCAGAATTAGCCAGCAGGCTTGTTTGTCACAGGCTGATTCCACCAACTAATGTCATGAGAGTTATTTCAACCCTATCAATAGCTTATTTCATGTCCATCAACAATAGAGAACAAAGTTCACCATGTGAGAGTTAATCAAAATGTCATGATTCAGCAATACAGACCTGATTAGGTGGACGCATCTTGTAACGTGTTTGTCTAGTGCCTGTCTCCTTGTCTTGAGATGATCTTGCTGACATTTAGGCACATGTGAGCAGATATTGTGAGTCTAGATCATTGTAAAATTGGTCCTATTTTGGTTTGTGCCTGGGCGCTTTAATGGTAAGATGATCACCTTGGATTTTCTGTGTGGGCGAGGCTGCAAGACGCATATTATATATCCAATCAAAGGATGCCTCTCTCATTCCTACTATTTTGACAATCAAGATATGGTAAATGTTACTCTTAAGCAAATTGTAGAGTGAAAATCCAATCTTGTAAAGTGTTTTAGTGTTTTAATTATCATTTTGATTAATCATTACAGTTTAGATGGGTTTTTTTCTTCTTCCCATTTAATTGTACCCTGCACTGCATACCATGCAATAAAAAAAATCACACATATTTGTAATGTAAATATTTTCAAGTTACCTTTGTAACTGTTGACCACTCGTAGGCCACCACTGAACTTTCTGTGTTATAAAATGCCTGGGTGTAATTTCCTGTGACAGCAAATAACTTAGAGATATGGAGGGCTTCTCTCCGGCCATCAATACTCTCCAACAATGATTTGCTCGGCAAAGTACGATAATCAGTGCCCTGGATTTGAAGGGCATCGCTATATCACTGGTTGATATGGTAATGGTAATAATAAGCAGATTATCCAGTCCAGTGAGGTGAAAATGGCAGCAAGTAATGCAAGCTTTCTCTCAATTTATCCCATAATACCCTGCACAGGAAGTGGGACCCAAGACCCTCTGGTGGCAGAAAATCTGAGCTAATGTCACTGATATCTTGTTGTCTGCCTCAAACCTATAATTTAATTTTTTAAACTTTTCTGCTTTTTATAATCCCTAAAAAAAAATCTAAACATTGTGGTTCACCTTGGAACTGTGTTGCTACGCAATGACTAAGAAAATGATTTGTTTCTTCAAAGTGAATCAATGAGACCAACAAACTTTCAAATCTACATTTTTTTTTACTGAACACCTTTTATAACTGCCCCTTGCCCATGATGTTCTGACTGAGCAGTAAATTAGTTGATGACATTAGGAAAGAGAGTGTAATAGAGCCTACCAGGTGATCTGGCGGGCTGGGAGGACATCCTTCCTGCTATACACCTGCCTCTACCTGCTCTCCTCCTGCCTGCTGAGTAGACTGAATCATGCTCCTACTCATTTTATATTCTAATCACATGAGAATATAGTTGACAATCATCAATCTCCAAATTCTGGCACTTTCTCTCTTGTTAAAACCATGCCATGAAACCAATCACCTAACATTACTAGTTGAGATATCAGCAGGATATATCCTCCCTACCCAGACACAGCTCAGTATAGTATCATAATCCTCCCTACCCAGACACAGCTCAGTATAGTATGACAATCCTCCCTACCCAGACACAGCTCAGTATAGTATCACAATCCTCCCTACCCAGACACAGCTCAGTATAGTATCACAATCCTCCCTACCCAGACACAGCTCAGTATAGTATCACAATCCTCCCTACCCAGACACAGCTCAGTATAGTATCACAATCCTCCCTACCCAGACACAGCTCAGTATAGTATCACAATCCTCCCTACCCAGACACAGCTCAGTATAGTATCACAATCCTCCCTACCCAGACACAGCTCAGTATAGTATCACAATCCTCCCTACCCAGACACAGCTCAGTATAGTATCACAATCCTCCCTACCCAGACACAGCTCAGTATAGTATCACAATCCTCCCTACCCAGACATAGCTCAGTATAGTATCACAATCCTCCCTACACAGACACAGCTCAGTATAGTATCACAATCCTCCCTACCCAGACACAGCTCAGTATAGTATCACAATCCTCCCTACCCAGACACAGCTCAGTATAGTATCACAATCCTCCCTACCCAGACACAGCTCAGTATAGTATCACAATCCTCCCTACCCAGACATAGCTCAGTATAGTATCACAATCCTCCCTACCCAGACACAGCTCAGTATAGTATCACAATCCTCCCTACCCAGACACAGCTCAGTATAGTATCACAATCCTCCCTACCCAGACACAGCTCAGTATAGTATCACAATCCTCCCTACCCAGACATAGCTCAGTATAGTATCACAATCCTCCCTACACAGACACAGCTCAGTATAGTATCACAATCCTCCCTACCCAGACACAGCTCAGTATAGTATCACAATCCTCCCTACCCAGACACAGCTCAGTATAGTATCACAATCCTCCCTACCCAGACATAGCTCAGTATAGTATCACAATCCTCCCTACACAGACACAGCTCAGTATAGTATCACAATCCTCCCTACCCAGACACAGCTCAGTATAGTATGACAATCCTCCCTACCCAGACACAGCTCAGTATAGTATCACAATCCTCCCTACCCAGACACAGCTCAGTATAGTATCACAATCCTCCCTACCCAGACACAGCTCAGTATAGTATCACAATCCTCCCTACCCAGACACAGCTCAGTATAGTATCACAATCCTCCCTACCCAGACACAGCTCAGTATAGTATCACAATCCTCCCTACCCAGACACAGCTCAGTATAGTATCACAATCCTCCCTACCCAGACATAGCTCAGTATAGTACACAATCCTCCCTACCCAGACACAGCTCAGTATAGTATCACAATCCTCCCTATCCAGACACAGCTCAGTATAGTACACAATCCTCCCTACCCAGACACAGCTCAGTATAGTATCATAATCCTCCCTACCCAGACACAGCTCAGTATAGTATCACAATCCTCCCTACCCAGACACAGCTCAGTATAGTATCACAATCCTCCCTACCCAGACACAGCTCAGTATAGTATCACAATCCTCCCTACCCAGACAAAGCTCAGTATAGTATCACAATCCTCCCTACCCAGACACAGCTCAGTATAGTATCATAATCCTCCCTACCCAGACACAGCTCAGTATAGTATCATAATCCTCCCTACCCAGACAAAGCTCAGTATAGTATCACAATCCTCCCTACCCAGACACAGCTCAGTATAGTATCATAATCCTCCCTACCCAGACACAGCTCAGTATAGTATCACAATCCTCCCTACCCAGACACAGCTCAGTATAGTATCATAATCCTCCCTACCCAGACACAGCTCAGTATAGTATCACAATCCTCCCTACACAGACACAGCTCAGTATAGTATCACAATCCTCCCTACACAGACACAGCTCAGTATAGTATCACAATCCTCCCTACACAGACACAGCTCAGTATAGTATCACAATCCTCCCTACACAGACACAGCTCAGTATAGTATCACAATCCTCCCTACCCAGACACAGCTCAGTATAGTATCACAATCCTCCCTACCCAGACACAGCTCAGTATAGTAGCACAATCCTCCCTACCCAGACACAGCTCAGTATAGTATCACAATCCTCCCTACCCAGACACAGCTCAGTATAGTATCATAATCCTCCCTACCCAGACATAGCTCAGTATAGTATCACAATCCTCCCTACCCAGACACAGCTCAGTATAGTATCACAATCCTCCCTACCCAGACATAGCTCAGTATAGTATCACAATGTTTGAAGTTTGACCGAATGGTGATGGAAACGTTCTGCCTTTAAACATTTAAGTCACAACAAGAGCATTGACTCTAAATCCCTGGAACTTTGGACGGGCGCCATGGCAGCAAAAACCAGCCAATCACAGCCATAAGATAATCAGAATGGGGAAAGGTCCCCAGGAGGCTAATATCAAAACTAAATGTCAAACCGTTCAGGCTGTATCATGCACACGAGCCAAGTTGGAGACATGGTGGTCATGGCAACAGAAATTGACCAATCACAGCCATTATCTAATCAGATCAGAGGAAGGTCCCCCAATATCTAACTGTTGTGGCTGTATTGTGCACACAAGTTATTTACCAAGGAAGCATGGACAGACGGATGCACACATGCAGCTCATTTTAATGTCCCGCGCTTTTCATGTTGCGAAGAATGCGGGGGACAACAAATATAAGCTGTCCAGTATCAATCCTAATGCACACCAAAATTCTTTCCAACTTTAATTGTTAAATCTACTAACTTTAGTTGTTTGTTTTTGGGGCCAAGCTTTAAAATGTCAACCATCCATTTTTCTTTGGTTCAGGGAAAGAACATGGGAACAAAATGAGTTCAGATATTTTAGTAATCCACACTATCCTAGAACTATACAATATAGGCAGATAAATATGAAGTCATGGGATTTATTCAATATAAGACTATGATTTCCAATATAAAAGCTTCATTCTCTCTGACACAATCCCTGAAACTGGGACCACCATAATATCAGTTCCCAAGTTGATGGTCACAGCTACGATTTGTACCATAATCCCCATCAATTAATCTACTTAAACCATTGTCCATGGCTCAAACAAGCTATAAATATAAAATCTATAGCATAAATTAGCTTCATTAACTTGGGTATCCACCGATAATCTCACACTAACATTCATCCCTAATTAATGGGAGACAAACAGAAACAAGTGTATCAATTTAGCAGAATATGGTATATTTACCAAGCCATTCCATCTCATCACAGACTCTTCAGAAGAGAAGGGGAGGAATTGCATAGTAGGTCTTAATGATATGGGTTAATGTTCCTGTTTATTTACCACATCATGCCATCCTGATGTATGTTAGTGGTCAGATCTGATCTGTGTATCTTGGCTATCAATGAATCGGCTGGCGATAACTGCTAGTTTACAACTCACATTTGCTCCTTGCTTGGTTACATCATACTTCCAAACTATTTGATGTAATTAGCAAATTATTCTCATTGAGTTTCTGTTTAAATTGTTGTTGACAGTCATTTGTATTTGACAGTTGTTTCCCAATGACAGATTTAGATTAAAAACTGATACAAATATACAAGATATTGCTCTGTAAAAAAATTAAGATATTTTGAACAACTGCTTAATCTGATGCACAAAACATCATACTGATTCAATTATTCAAAGCTGAAACTTACTAGCACCATATGACAAGGTACTGCTGTATATAATATAATGGACAAGACTTACCAGCATCATATGAAAAGGTACTGCTGTATATAATATAATGGACAAGACTTACCAGCATCATATGACAAGGTACTGCTGTATATAATATAATGGATGAAACTTACCAGCATCATATGACAAGGTACTGCTGTATATAATATAATGGACAAGACTTACCAGCATCATATGACAAGGTACTGCTGTATATAATATAATGGACAAGACTTACCAGCATCATATGACAAGGTACTGCTGTATATAATATAATGGACAAGACTTACCAGCATCATATGACAAGGTACTGCTGTATATAATATAATGGATGAAACTTACCAGCATCATATGACAAGGTACTGCTGTATATAATATGATGGACAAGACTTACCAGCATCATATGACAAGGTACTGCTGTATATAATATAATGGACAAGACTTACCAGCATCATATGACAAGGTACTGCTGTATATAATATAATGGATGAAACTTACCAGCATCATATGACAAGGTACTGCTGTATATAATATAATGGACAAGACTTACCAGCATCATATGACAAGGTACTGCTGTATATAATATAATGGACAAGACTTACCAGCATCATATGACAAGGTACTGCTGTATATAATATAATGGACAAGACTTACCAGCATCATATGACAAGGTACTGCTGTATATAATATAATGGATGAAACTTACCAGCATCATATGACAAGGTACTGCTGTATATAATATGATGGACAAGACTTACCAGCATCATATGACAAGGTACTGCTGTATATAATATGATGGACAAGACTTACCAGCATCATATGACAAGGTACTGCTGTATATAATATAATGGACAAGACTTACCAGCATCATATGACAAGGTACTGCTGTATATAATATAATGGATGAAACTTACCAGCATCACATGACAAGGTACTGCTGTATATAATATGATGGATGAAACTTACCAGCATCATATGACAAGGTACTGCTGTATATAATATAATGGACAAGACTTACCAGCATCATATGACAAGGTACTGCTGTATATAATATGATGGACAAGACTTACCAGCGTCATGACAAGGTACTGCTGTATATAATATAATGGATGAAACTTACCAGCATCATATGACAAGGTACTGCTGTATATAATATGATGGACAAGACTTACCAGCATCATATGAAAAGGTACTGCTGTATATAATATAATGGACAAGACTTACCAGCATCATATGAAAAGGTACTGCTGTATATAATATAATGGATGAAACTTACCAGCATCATATGACAAGGTACTGCTGTGTATAATATAATGGATATAACTTACCAGCATCATATGACAAGGTACTGCTGTATATAATATAATGGACAAGACTTACCAGCATCATATGACAAGGTACTGCTGTATATAATATAATGGACAAGACTTACCAGCATCATATGACAAGGTACTGCTGTATATAATATAATGGATGAAACTTACCAGCATCATATGACAAGGTACTGCTGTATATAATATAATGGACAAGACTTACCAGCATCATATGACAAGGTACTGCTGTATATAATATAATGGACAAGACTTACCAGCATCATATGACAAGGTACTTCTGTATATAATATAATGGACAAGACTTACCAGCATCATATGACAAGGTACTGCTGTATATAATATAATGGACAAGACTTACCAGCATCATATGACAAGGTACTTCTGTATCAGCATGGTAGCCAACTCTGTTGATCCACTGTTTTGGTAGATTAGCGATAAATTGAATGTGGCTTCTCGAGACAGATCAAACATCTGCAATGTCCATATCAATTCCTTTAAACCAACAACATACAATAGCTTTCAAGGCAAATTATTAACATCATAGTGATCAGGCCAAGTGAGAATCAGCTTTATCTGATAATAACTCTTTGAGGTTAAGACACTATTTTTCTGAACATTATTAATGAATAACCAATTAAGATTCTCTCAATAAAAAACCAAAATCAAAACATAGATATTTTATAGTTTTTGTGACAGATAGATTTTGTTTTCAAGGTCTTGAACCAGATATCTTACCCCATTACTGTCCTTTACTGATGGGGGGATTTCGAGCACCTTATTGTAATAAAATACAGCTGCATGCAACAGCCCTGAAACAGGAAAATAACTCATTTTATAATCATTTGAAACAGCACTATTTGTCCTCATGAAATCAGGCAATACTTTTATCAGAAAAGCTATCAGTCTGTATTGGTGTTCCTATTTTAAGAAATCGAAAATCAAATTGTTCTTATGAATCCAAAATTCAACAAAGTAGAATTTCAAATCTAAAACGTTTACAATCACTTCAGTTGGCAGGGTTGACACATGGACCAGATTCTCAAAATCCTTGACTTTTTCCTAAACTGTGCTGATACTAATCAACTAACTACAATATATTTTAGTCTTAGTAGATTTCATTAACCATCTACATTTCAATGCATATTAATAACAAAATCCCAAATTAATCAAACGTTGTTCAAAATATCAATTTTTTTTATAAATGGCATTTTATGCAATACATTGTCACAATGATTTGCAATGTAGCTAACTTATAATGTAATAATAATAATAATAATAATAATAATAATAATAATAAATGATTTATATAGCGCTATACCAGACTAGGTCTGCTCATAGCGCGTTTATCGAGATAATGCTTTCTAAATAGATACGTCTTAAGTTTTTGAAAGTGTCCACTGTTTTGCAATTTTTCACTTCAAGGGGCAGGGCATTCCATATTTTTGGCGCATACACCATGAAAGCCCTATCACCATATGATTTCAGATTGGTTCTAGGTACCACATATTCATTTCCCATACCTAACTTTTTATAATTTAATAACTGGGATAGATATTGTGGAGCAAGGCCATTTTGCGCTTTCCATGTCAATAAAGATATCTTAAAATCAATTCTTGCCTCCACAGGTAACCAGTGTAGATCCATAAGTTTTTGTGTAATATGATCCCTCTTTTTAAAGTTTCCCAACTACTCTGGCTGCAGCATTCTGTAATTTCTGCAGTTTGTTTATCTCACACCCTGGTAAACCAGCAAGATGTGCATTTCCATAATCCAGGGTAGAAGTGACAAAAGCATGAGCCAGGGTATTTGCAGTCTTTTCATCTAAACAATTTCTGATCTGTGATGGATTTTTTACATGAAATTTTTGCACATTTTTTTTATTTGTGACTTCATCAATATTTCTTGATCTAGGATAACCCCTAGATCTTTAACCGTTTTTGATCTAGGGATTTTAGTTTCCCCAACTAATATATCTTTTGGTATATTTTCTTTTCTGAATTCACAGCTTTTACCACATAAAAGCATTTCTGTTTTTCCGTCATTTATCTTCATTTTATTGTCTATTAAGAATTTTTTAACCTTTATAATACAATTCTCCATCTCCTTACAAGACTTATCTCTGGTCTCTTCAGACTTTGGATCAATGGTGATGCAAAGCTGTGTGTCATCAGCATAGATATGATGCCTGAGACCATAGTTACCAATAATATCTGATAAAGGCTCCATGTATGCTGTAAATAATAAAGGTCCCAGAACAGAACCTTGAGGGACACCATATTTAATATTCATATTTTCAGATCTTCTACCCTCAATTGTAACACATTGTTTTCTATTTGATAAATATGACCTAAACCATTTCAAGGCAGTGCCTTTAATACCACATCTTTTTTCCAATCTATTCAATAGTATATCGTGATCAATAGTATCAAATGCCGCTGATAAGTCAAGTAGTACCAGCATTACCATTTTACCATCATCAATATCCAATAAGATGTCATTTTGAACCCTGAGCAATGCAGTTTCAGTGCTATGAAACTCCTTATATGCTGATTGAAACAGACCTTGTATACCGTATTTACTCGAGTATAAGTCGAGGTTTTTTTCCAAAAACTCTTAATTAATGTTTAGGGGGTCGACTTATACACGAGAGCAACCTGTGGACGAGGATTTACGCCAAAAAATTACGACACTATGAGTTTTCATTACGAACATTCTTATTTTCGAAATAACGAATATCGGACATAGCGGGTCGGTTTAACAGTCTTATACTCGAGTAATTACGGTAAAACGTAAATACGATCTTCATATTTTCGAAATAACGAATATCAGTCGCAACAGATTGATTTTAATTGCGTTTTAAATGATAAAGAAAGGTATTTACCCAATATTACTGGTCTATTATTCGAAACGCTTTGTTTTGACTTTGTTCTCACTGATTCCAATTATCAGCGTTCACAGTTTTGCAATACGTCTTTGTTTCCACTGCTTTGAGTCGTGTCTTCCCGCTTGGAAAGAAATGCTTTCACACGTGGATCGATTTTAATTGCGTTTTAAATGATAAATAAAGGTATTAACCCAAATTGTTCGAGAACAGAACAAAACCATCAATCCATTTAAAACGCAATTAAAATCGATCCCCGGGTGAAGGCATTTCTGTCAACACGTGGTCGCAACACGTGGTTGCAATTTAGAAAGGCGGAAGTGACGGGAAGAGGCACTTGTTTTTAGCGCGAAAACGAGTTTGATATTTTAATTGCATTTTCAATGATAAATAAAGGTATTTACCCAATATTATCACAAATTATGCTTCGCAGGTCGAGAATTTATCCATGAAGTAAAACGTAAATATCATGTACGTGACGTCGCGTTAATTCACGTCCGCAACACGAGGAGAAGCCAGGGATCCATCATTGCGCAATATATTAATATTTCAATGCGAGTTGATACACTCCATTTGTTTTCGCACCAAAAATAAGAGCTTGTCCCCGTCACTCCCGCTTTCTAAAATGACGACCTCGTATTGCGTAAAGCATGTTAAATGGATGAATGGTTTTGTTCTGTTCTCGACCTGCAAAGCGTATTTTGTGTTAATATTGGGTATATACTTTTATTTATCATTTAAAACGCAATTAAAATCGATCCACGTGTGAAGGCATTTCTGTCAAGAAGGGAAGACACGACTCAACACGTGGTCGCAATTTTGAAAGGCGGAAGTGACGGAAGTGAATATTTCTTTGTGTATTAACACGCTTTGTTTTGATGCTAAAAACGATATAAACAATAATAATTAAAAGCGATATAATGAATATCGTTGGCTTTATAATACACAAAGAAATATTCTCCCACGTGTTGGTTTTGATGCTAAGATTAAGGACGTCATGTACATCGTATTACGTTCTACATCGTGGAGAAATTCTTGCGAAAAATAATTTGTGATAATATTGGGTAAATACCTTTATATATCATTTAAAACATATTATTTCAAAATGCTTTGTTTTGACTTTGTTTTCACTGATTTCAATTATCAGCGTTCACAGTTTTGCATCTCGTCATTGTCTCCACTGCTTTGAGTCGTGTCTTCCCTTGTTGACAGAAATGCTTTCACACGTGGATCGATTTTAATTGCGTTTTAAATGGATTGATGGTTTTGTTCTGTTCTCGAACAATTTGTGATAATATTGGGTAAATACCTTTATTTATCATTTAAAACGCAATTAAAATCGACCCGCTACGTCTGATATCCGTTATTTCGAAAATATGAACATCGTATTTACGTTTTACCGTATTTACTCGTGTATAAGACTGCTAAGATCTTATATCGTAAGCATATTTAAGTTTCACTTTTAAAATGACCGCCAAGCTTCAGCTGAAGCTTGAATGGTAGCAGAGCCGATATGTCAAGAAAAACCAACTCGACTTATATTCGGAAATTGTTTTTTTCAAGAAAAATAACCTCAATTTTGGGAGGTCGACTTATACACGAGTCGACTTATACACGAGTAAATACGGTATCATTTCTTACCAAATGACCTACAAATTGTGTAGCTACAGCCCTTTCTATTAGTTTTGATAGGTAGGCAAGATTTGAGACCGGTCTATAATTTTTCTTTATCAATTCTAGGCCTAATTTTTTGATTAGGGGTCTAATGATGGCCATCTTTAGATCATCAGGCATGTTGCCTAATGAGATTGATTTATTTATAATAGCCTTCATTAATGGCAATAGATTACCAATGCACTCCTTAAGAAGCCAGGTTGGGATGGGATCCAACTCACATGACTTCTTTGCAGATTCTTTAATTAACTTCTTAACTTATGAATCATTTAATAATGTGAAATTTTCCAAATGAGTATTGAATCTGACCTCCTCGGTTAGCGGTTCTGTGTTTTTATCAACTCTGTCCATATTTTCCCTAAGGTTTGTAATTTTTTCAAGGAAAAAATTATTAAATTCTGAGGCTAACACCCTCTTGTCATTGTGTTTGGGAAAGGGAGTGTCCTCTTTTGTGTGTAGTAATTTATTTAATATTTTAAATAATTTTTTTGGATCAGATTTATTTGAATTCATTATTTCCGAGTAATAACAATTTCTTGAATCCTTAATGATATTATTGAACTTATTTCTCTGTACCTGAAATTGTATTTTATCTAAAGAAAGACCAGTTTTGTTATATTTTCTTTCAAGTTTTCTTTTGTTTCTCTTTTCTTTCTTTATATCATCAGATAACCAAGGAGCAGGTTTCCTATTACTTATGGTTTTTTCTACAATAGGTACATGTTTATCCAGTATGCTCGTCAATTTATTATATTTATCTAATAAGTCATTAAGATCAGCATCATTGTATGATTGATTTTCGTTAAACATTTCTTCAATATCTTTTTTAAAATTATTAATATTCATTTTTTTGTAATTTCTGTATGATGCCCTTTTTTGTTGTTTACTGTAGTTTGAAAATTCAAAGTGATTTTTATTTTACTGTGATCTGATATTTTTTCATCAACTATATGTTCCTTTACTATATTACTGTGTATGCTTGTAATTAATAAATCTAGCGTATTTCCCATTATGTGCTTTGGTTTTGTTATATGATTATGTAAATTATATAAATTCAAGACATCATTAAATTTTATTACATTAGGCCTTTCTGGTCTATTCATATGAAAGTTATAGTCACCAACTAACACAACATGAGTATATGTAAATGGTATTTTATTCCCGAATGATGGAGAAATCCAAAACCAGGGCAGAGCAATCACTCAGTTTAGCCCTCTGTTAGTAAGATACCCTCTGAGTGAACTGAGTCTGATAGTACTCACTACCAGACAAGACTTAACAAAAGTAGGCAGACCTCTATCCCTACAGCCTCCAACAATTTTCAGTTATTTTGTATCCTGTCAAAGAAGTCAAATTTGCGTAATCTCCATTAGATACATAGTGCCTCCAGTGAGGTATGGAATAAATGCTCTATGTGTAAACATATCTAAGTGCAAGATCTTGTCCAGAACAGAGGTATTAACCGTTGAGTTATTTAACTTTCCTTCACAAACAACACTTGCCAATGGAAGCCTTGTTTACAAAGCTTGACATCTGAGTACAGCACTCACTCCTCAGACAATCTCTCAGCTAGTTCTCATGATACAGCAGCTCATAACATTTTATCAATTCTTCTCGTTGTTTCTTCAAATAACAATCAACCTGACATGAATCCTGGCATAAAAGATCATATTTAACCTAACCAACCAATAAACATGTTATTTTTCCCTTGCTTTAGTACCGGTAGGTAAAAAGGGAGATGTTTCAGCAGGAAATAACTACAGTAACTTATAATAACTTTACTTGTACACATTCAACAAAAATAATCTGGCCATCAAGTTTTCCCTGTCCAAAGTAAACATTTAAGTTAGAAAATAACTGTTGTTGCATGGACATATGTTACATCTGTCTGTTTTTGGTCGTATATATTCTTAAATAACCTTAAATTTCCATCCATATTTTAAGGCTGCCTATTTAAATATTACAACCATTGACCCAAAGTGCCCACTCAGATCTCATGACTGCATAGACTTTCTGTTATCTGAAATTTGAGAGTTGATGAGGTTGCCATAGGGGCTGGATCTGACTGACCTACTGACCCGGAGATGGACTGCGGCATGTAAAGGTCATGAAGATAGTGAAGGTTTAAAATGCCACAAAGCCTTGCAATATGAGAGGCGCATCAGGGAAGCAAGCCCAGAAAATAATATGATACATCATGATTTTAAGAGACCCTGGAAATGATATGTCACAATGTAGTGCATAGAAGCCTACAAAATAACTATCTAGCTAAACCTACCGGGTACTCTCAGATCTGCAGGCCCGCTGGAGATCATCTGCGTGATTAACTATGAAGATTTGAAGGTTTCAGCTATAACATTCTACAACTGTTACAGGCCCACACTACATTGAAAAATATTTCTTTATTAATTTTGACACAGCTGTTGAGTCCAAATTGTATGTCTTGGGTGTTGCTAGGGGTCTATTGTGCATTAAAGCCAATGAGGTGGTACTGAACTTTTCAAGTAAGTCTATCACTATGTTAGGTGTTAATGAGTTCACAATTAGGACATTTGACAAAAAGAAATTGCATGCAAATTGCTTTATAAATGGCGCTTTTTAAGTATTTGCCTATTAGCTTTCCAGGCTGAGAAAAGTCAATGTGATAAAAATGTGTGTCCAATATAGCACTTGACTCCGTCAACTCTACATTGCTTTTCTCCAGAGGTCTCAAACTGAGTCTATATTTAAGATTACACTGGTTGTTCCAGGTGTCCGTGCATGTGAAGAATAATTCACTATTTGAATGAGTCTTTAAAAGAATGAACATTTAAAAGAAAAACATAAAAACAATTGAGCCTACAATTGAGTAAAATAGATCATAGTTTTTTCACCTCACAATACTGTATCTTTCCTATGAATACCTAATAGATCCATCCAGATGACAGAAAAGTTTGCTCCGAACAGAAAAATAAGCTAGCACAGTTAAAAAATCTAAAAGATCTTGAATAACTTACAAATCCTTTTTCACTGTAACCATACTACATGGACATGGAGGCACAAATCAGTATGATGTGCAAAAAGGGACTCTACCATATCATAAACAAACCCTGATCAATGCCTTTGTCACATCCACAGTATGGCAATGGCCTCTTAAGTCTAATATCTAATGTTGAGGTCTGATAGAAGCCTAAATTATGCTGTTCCTAACACCCCCTGAAGACAGCTGGGGACAGAGCCTTCTCATCAATAGCACTGAAGCTTTGGGATGCCCTTCCTAATATTAGGGTGAATGCTTCTGGTAATATCTTTAAATCCAGATTGAAGACCCACTTGTTCAGGAAGAAACTCCTGGTATGATACTGGGGCCTGTTGTAATATGACGTAGCCCGCGGTATGCTAATGAGGCCTGCATTATGATGCATTACATGGTATGCTAATGAGGCCTGCATTATGATGCATTACATGGTATGCTAATGAGGCCTGCATTATGATGCATTACATGGTATGCTAATGAGGCCTGCATTATGATGCATTACATGGTATGCTAATGAGGCCTGCATTATGATGCATTACATGGTATGCTAATGAGGCCTGCATTATGATGCATTACATGGTATGCTAATGAGGCATGTATTATGATGCATTACATGGTATGCTAATGAGACCTGTATTATGATGCATCACATGGTGTGATATTGAGGCCTGTTGCTATATGATGCATCACATGGTGTGATATTGAGGCCTATTGTTATATGATGCATCACATGGTCTGATATTTAGGTCTATTTTTATATGATGCATCACATGGTGTGATACTGAGGTCTATTTTTATATGTATGTATGTATGTATGTATTCTTTTATTTTACATGGGACAACTAATACAGTTACAACTGATTTTCAATTAGGCCCATACAAATAAATCACACACAATTAGACAACACATTTACATAAAAAAGAGTTAACATGTACAAGATTAAAATCAGTTCAAGTTCTGCTATTTACAAGATACTGCACAACCCTGCTCTTAAAATGGTTTTGAGAAGTACAATCATTCATGTTAAAATTTAACCTGTTGACAGCTTCTGGACCTCTGAATGTAAAACTACACTGGCCAGCTGCAAGTTTATGTTTCGTTGGTTTGGGTCTACTGTCGACACTAGCCCTGGTATTGCACCTTTCTCTCTCTGAGTTGTACTGTATGGAATCATAGAGATACCTTGGACACTCATTTGTGTAACATCTATACATCATTATGTTTATATGATGCAGTGCATGGTGATATTGAGGCCTGTTGTGATATGATGCATCACATTGTGTGATATTTGGGCCTTTTGTCATATGATGCATCACATGGTATGATACTGGCGCCTTTTGTCACATGATGCATCAAATGATATGATACTGGGGCCTTTTGTCATATGATGCATCACATGGTGTGTGATATTGAGGCATGTTGTTACATGATGCATCACATGGTGTGTGATATTGAGGTATGTTGTGATATGATGCATCACATGGTATGATACTGGGGCCTTTTGTCATATGATGCATCACATGGTGTGTGATATTGAGGCCTGTTGTGATATGATGCATCACGTGGTATGATACTGGGGCCTTTTGTCATATGATGCATCACATGGTATGATACTGGGGCCTTTTGTCATATGATGCATCACATGGTGTGTGATATTGAGGCATGCTGTGATATGATGCATCACATGGTATGATACTGGGGCCTTTTGTCATATGATGCATCACATGGTGTGTGATATTGAGGCATGTTGTTATATGATGCATCACATGGTGTGTGATATTGAGCCCTGTTGTGATATGATGCATCACATGGTATGATACTGGGGCCTTTTGTCATATGATGCATCACATGGTGTGATATTGAGGCCTGTTGTGATATGATGCATCACATGGTATGATACTGGGGCCTTTTGTCATATGATGCATCATACAGTTCCACTGCCCAGTGACATTTATAATGACCTTACTAAGACAGGTGGCATAAAGCACCACACATGGCACAGTAGGCAACCAGGCAGAGATTCTGCTGTGCTCAGAGGAATATCCACCATCTCCATGTCAGGATGAGAAGCAATATATCTCACACCACCAAACCACCATCTGACCACAGTCTCATGACTCACAGCTCAGCATATATACTAACTACAGCATATTCCCCATTCCCCAATCTCAAACAAAAGATATTTTATATTTTCTCAATTATAGTATCTTTCTTTAGTTCATCAGATTTCAAAGAGGATATTACAATGACATTTGATTTTGAAATTAAAATTAAACTTCAAAATTGGAAAGGTGATTTGATGGGTCTGAGGCTAAATAATTTTAAGTCTAAAAGGCTGCTCATTGCTATGATATCTAAGGTCTCACAGGCTGCTCATTTGTTATGATATCCAAGGTATAACAAGCTGCCCATTGTTATATCTTTGGTCTCACAGACTACACATTGTTATGATATCTAAGGTCTCACAGGCTGCCCATTGTTATATCTTTGGTCTCACAGACTACACATTTTTATGATATCTAAGGTCTCACAGACTGCATATTGTTATGATATCTAAGGTCTCACAGACTGCATATTGTTATGATATCTAAGGTCTCACAGACTACACATTGTTATGATATCTAAGGTCTCACAGACTACACATTGTTATGATATCTAAGGTCTCACTGTCTAAATATTGTTATGATATCTAAGGTCTCACAGGCTACACACTGTTATGATATCTAAAGTATCACAGACTACACACTGTTATGATATCTAAGGCCTCACTGTCTGCATATTGTTATGATATCTAAGGTATCACAGACTACACATTGTTATGATATCTAAGGTATCACAGACTACACATTGTTATGATATCTAAGGTCTCACTGTCTGCATATTGTTATGATATCTAAGGCCTCACTGTCTGCATATTGTTATGATATCTAAGGCCTCACTGTCTGCACATTGTTATGATATCTAAGGTCTCACAGGCTGCACATTGTTATGATATCTAAGGTCTCACAGGCTGCACATTGTTATGATATCTAAGGTCTCACAGGCTGCCCATTGTTATATCTAAGGCCTCACTGTCTGCATATTGTTATGATATCTAAGGTATCACAGACTACACATTGTTATGATATCTAAGGTATCACAGACTACACATTGTTATGATATCTAAGGTCTCACAGGCTGTACATTGTTATGATATCTAAGGTATCACAGGCTGTACATTGTTATGATATCTAAGGTCTCACTGTCTGCATATTGCTATGATATCTAAGGTCTCAAAGGCTGTACATTGTTATGATATCTAAGGTCTCACAGACTGCCCATTGTTATATCTAAGGTCTAAGGATATAGATCTAAGGTCTCACAGACTACACATTGTTATGATATCTAAGGTATCACATGCTGCACATTGTTATGATATCTGAGGTCTCACTGTCTGCATATTGTTATGATATCTATGGTATCACAGGCTGCATATTGCACATTGCTATGATATCTAAGGTATCAAAGGCTGCACATTGTTATGATATCTAAGGTCTCACAGGCTGCATATTGTTATGATATCTAAGGTCTCACAGACTACACATTGTTATGATATCTAAGGTCTCACTGTCTGCATATTGCACATTGTTATGATATCTAAGGTATCACAGGCTGTACATTGTTATGATATCTAAGGTCTCACAGACTGCCCATTGTTATATCTAAGGTACTATAGGCTGCACATTGTTGTGATATCTATGGTATCACAGGCTGTATATTGTTATGATATCTATGGTATCACAGGATGCATATTGTTATGATATCTAAGGTCTCACAGGCTGCACATTGTTATATCTCTGGTCTTACAGGCTGCACATTGTTATGATATCTATGGTATCACTGTCTGCATATTGTTATGATATCTAAGGTCTCACAAGCTGCACATTGTTATATCTAAGGTCTCACAGGCTGCACATTGTTATATCTCTGGTCTTACAGGCTGCACATTGTTATATCTAAGGTCTCAAAGGCTGCACATTGTTGTGATATCTAAGGTCTCAAAGGCTGCACATTGTTGTGATATCTAAGGTATCACAGGCTGTACTACATTGTTGTGATATCTATGGTATCACAGGCTGCACATTGCTATGATATCTATGGTATCACAGGCTGCACATTGTTATGATATCTGAGGTCTCACAGGCTGTACATTGTTATGATATCTAAGGTCTCACTGTCTGCATATTGCTATGATATCTAAGGTCTCACAGACTGCATACTGTTATGATATCTAAGGTATCACAGGCTGCACATTATTATGATATCTATGGTATCACAGGCTGCACATTGTTATGATATCTATGGTATCACAGGCTGCACATTGTTATATCGAAGGTCTCACAGGCTGCACATTGTTATATCTAAGGTCTCAAAGGCTGCACATTGTTGTAATATCGAAGGTCTCACAGGCTGTCCATTGTTATATCGAGGGTCTCACAGGCTGGACATTGTTATGATATCTATGGTATCACAGGCTGCACATTGTTATATCGAAGGTCTCACAGGCTGCCCATTGTTATATCTAAGGTCTCAAAGGCTGCACATTGCTATGATATCTATGGTATCACAGGCTGCACATTGTTGTGATATCTAAGGTATCACAGGCTGCACATTGTTATGATATCTAAGGTATCACAGGCTGCTCATTGTTGTGATATTTATGGTATCACAGGCTGCACATTGTCATAATTTCTAAGGTCCTGCAGGCTACAAGTTGCTACTAGGTTTCACAAATACACACTGTCATGTTATTTCTAGTTGTAAGTTGTACTCAATTTCTACCAATCTGGTTTATCATTGAGATATTTTTATTTGATAAAAAGGTGTTAAGAACATTACCAGTTTTCCTGTTCAATAGATATTTATTTTGTATAAGTGCAAAAATTTACATCTGGTACATACATATAAACCTAATATTTGGTGACAAAAAACATCTATGTTGTAGACTGCACAGCCAAATGAACAAATAAATGCCAACACAGAGACAATTCCTCCAGTCAAATGGTTTGATCAGTGGTTGAAATGTTATTAAGCAATTTGTTACTCATCAGTAAAATTTCAATCAATTCGTCTAATAGTAGTCAATATTAATTTAAATGGTTTAATTTGTTAGCTTACCTATTTATGGCATTGTTTGATTTTTCTATTGTGCACAGAAGTACTGTATTAATATGCAGGAAATATTGCATGATTAAGTAAGAATCATGCACTAAATTAAGTTGGGATTGTATGGTCTTTATATGAGACAGAGAAGGAAATTACTTTACCAATTCATATTTACCTAAAACAATGCGAGTTTGTATTGAATTTTCCCTGTCTAGCATTGTGTGTGTCCTGAGGATGTATTGGCAGGAAATTGGACAGAATGCAAAGAAAGCACCCATTCAATATTGCAAAGTGAAATAATATCAGTCAAAATCCTGACAACATATTTAGACGTGAATTGCCAGGCGCCAGAGAAAGAGTGCATTGGGTGGGAATTGATATATAAATAAATGGGAATATATATTGACTAATTAAATGGCTTTGACAAATTAAATGTCTTTGATTATTATTCAGCATCTTGATTATTATTCAGCATCTTACCCAATTTTGGTTTCATTGCCATGACTTTCGAGCAGATCATTCATGAAAGCATCATTCATAAACCAAAACTTTGATTTTCAAGTTAAAATCTTTGGACTTTACAATATTATTCAGACTGACTAAAAGAGAGCCTTGTGTCACAATAATTCAAATGAACCTGAACCATGGACTTATCTCCTGGTGAGAGTGGTAAACAGCCAGTCAAATTGGCTGAGGATGTAAAATGAATACAAGTCATGTGGCCACAATAAGATTATCTCATGTACCAGCATAACACTTCCTGCATAGACTTTGCTCACAGCTGGTTATCATCACAAAAATTATACTCTGCCTGGGTTACATAAAGGTGATCACTTATTTATTTAACCTACACAGATACATTTTTCATCTGTTGTGCTGGCAGAGGAATCCATCTCTAAGTTTTATATGTATGTGGATAAGCTGTGAGTTTTTCACATAGTTTGTATGCATGATTTTTATTGTAAATATTCAGGTCATTTATTCATCAAAGACAAAAAAAAAAGATGGATAAAACTGATTCACTTCACTGCCACATTAAAATAGTCAATCCTGGTGACTTGCCACTGATTTATTAGTCTATCTATAGCCAGATGATGATCTCATTGGCCTTAAAAGTTTAAAACAAAATGAAAACAAAATGAAAAAAGAATTGCCCACGGTTACTTTCTGTTTATAGACCATATGGCAATAAGTCCCTTACCTTGCTGTTTCCCTGGATATCCTTCACGTTTGAAACTGAGACTTTGTTTTGGTTTCTGACAGGCAGCAGTCATATGTGCAATGATATGGGCAGAGCTGGGAGGCAGAGCTGGGAGGCAGACTGTTGAAGGCCACTGCATGGAGTGCTGCTGGCCCCCACCGCCATCGTACAGCCTACAGCCGGTGCCAGCCTGCCACCACTATCCTCCAAATCCTCACTCTTATCCCTGCAACCTGCATTCTCTGAACAACTACCTAACTCTAGTATAAACACGTGCTACATATGCACCACCCATTCTTAGATAAACTAAAAGAAAACATGTATACTTGAATCTCAAAATAACACAAAACCAGAACATATTGCTTTATTTCTTCAGCAGTCTTTGATAATGGAAGCAAAGGCATGAGCCAAATGATTTCTTACTTTGCATGCTTTTTCATTTTCCACCAGTATACAGAAGGCATATTTATTTAGGGGCTGCTCTTCCTTGATAATTGCCTGCATCTCAGCACTGTATGCCTGCCATGTACAAAAACTGTGCAATCTAATAATACCTCAGGTAATCTTCACCCAGACAGGCACATGAGTGGCAAGACTAACTTGATACAAGTTATTAGAGAATTACAGACTTTATATATCACCATGACCACAGCAAGGATAATCAAACTCTATTTTTTTTGTCTCCACAACAATACTTAATTATTTATGTTGTTTCGCAATTCATTTCACATTTCATTCCTCATATTACAATATATAATATTTCTCTCTTAACATTACTGCTCTAATTTTCTCCTCATTTTTGATAAACTGTGCATCTCTTTTATCTCCAAAGTCTTTTATATCTCATCAAATTACTGTATCATTTGTTTCATCATGATTCTATACTATTTATCTTCTCATATTGTTTTACTTGGAGACTTTGATGCATAAAAGTGTCAAGGGAATGCTGTTCTCATGGGTCTGGGACTGCTTGAATGAAAAAGTGAAATTGCAAGGCCGACTATCCAAGTTTGTCTCCTTTGAAAAAAATATGCCACAATGACCTTGCTCTGGCTGTCCAAGTAACGTTTTGCATGTACAGGGTATGCTAGGCTTACTTGCAAATGAGTGTAGCTGCCTTGGGTTAACATTTCTGTGGGACCACTGTCCATGGCACAGTTGGTTATAGTGCAAGCTTATTAGCACCAGGCGATCCAAAGGTCATGGTTTTGATTCCCAGTCATGTCAGCATTGAATTTATGATACATTTTTCGTATGAGCTAAAATCCGTGCCAAAGGGTTAACTTGTTGTCCTTTTAAATATGTGACAGGGTGGATTGTCATTTCAAGGAACTGCGAAATGACAATTCAGTGAGACAGCACCATTTATGCTATAAATCTCTTCATGAAATAACTAAAATCATATAGAAATGGACGTAAAACCCCAAACAAACAAAGAATCAAGATTTGTGCACCCCAGTTTAAGGCCATTCCTATTGGTAGACACTGTCCTGACAGGAACATGTCCATTTAAGGAGATAACGAGTCAGATCATATCAGAAATCCTGACTGAGGAGAAACTTGAGCAAGTTGCATACTTAAAGGAACCATCAAAGGTGAAGCCAGCAGCCATGTCCTCTCTGCGTACTATAGGCTCTCTATAAGATCTCTGACTGAATACAGCACCCTGGCCTTAATCCTTGCAAGAGAAACAGAGCTGAATGATCTGCAAATCATACAGAATCATTGCTATCATAGTAGGGGCTCCCAGACGGTGACTGGCTATTTCAACCATTCCTTTATTCAACCATTCCTCTGTTTGACTGTAGCATCTTCGACCATGCCTGTTCGCCTGTAATTATCAATTAAATTAACAACTTCCAACTTTTTCTTTTTAAGTCAAGTAGCCTACTCTGAGGATATTTCATTTGTTTTGCACCATTACAGGGTGACTTGGGCCAACTTCTAGTGGGCCTGCTTTTTCTAGTCATGGTTGAACTGGGAGACCGGTCGAACACGCCACAGTCGAAAACATCCACAAACTCTCCCAGATGGACCAAGACAGTTTATCTACAGCAGGAATGTTAGATTACATCACTCTGGATATGGCTCCAGCAGCTCACAACTCTGCTTTTATTGCAAAGACCCTGCATAACACTTATGAGCTTGCTATCCAACAAAAGCTGGGAGACACCTGGAACAACAGGCAATGGCACCAAGGCTTCTGTGCAGACAATATCATGGCTGTCTGGTGCAGAGTTGTAATTCAGTACCAAGCCACTCTGGTTGTCAGGGGTAGAAGACCACAGGTCACCTCCATAGACTGCAGCTGGCCTATGTCTGCACTAATGCCACTTAGGATAAGAGAACTCAAACAAAATAAAACATAAAATGCTCTCACAATCAAATAAACCCATCCAATGCACTAACATAACCACATAGCCACATCCAGTGCACTAACATAACCACATAGCCACATCCAATGCACTAACATAACCAACATAGTCACATCCAGTGCACTAACATAACCAACATAGTCACATCCAATGCACTAACATAACCAACATAGTCACATCCAGTGCACTAACATAACCACATAGCCACATCCAATGCACTAACATAACCAACATAGTCACATCCAGTGCACTAACATAACCAACATAGTCACATCCAATGCACTAACATAACCAACATAGTCACATCCAGTGCACTAACATAACCACATAGCCACATCCAATGCACTAACATAACCAACATAGTCACATCCAGTGCACTAACATAACCAACATAGTCACATCCAATGCACTAACATAACCAACATAGCCACATCCAATGCACTAACATGACCACATCCAGTGCTCTAACATAACCAACATAGTCACATCCAATGCACTAACATAACCAACATAGTCACATCCAATGCACTAACATAACCACATAGCCACATCCAATGCACTAACATAACCAACATAGTCACATCCAGTGCACTAACATAACCAACATAGTCACATCCAATGCACTAACATAACCAACATAGCCACATCCAATGCACTAACATGACCACATCCAGTGCTCTAACATAACCAACATAGTCACATCCAATGCACTAACATAACCAACATAGTCACATCCAGTGCACTAACATAACCAACATAGTCACATCCAATGCACTAACATAACCAACATAGTCACATCCAGTGCACTAACATAACCACATAGCCACATTCAATGCACTAACATAACCAACATAGTCACATCCAATGCACTAACATAACCAACATAGCCACATCCAATGCACTAACATGACCACATCCAGTGCTCTAACATAACCAACATAGTCACATCCAATGCACTAACATAACCAACATAGTCACATCCAATGCACTAACATAACCAACATAGTCACATCCAATGCACTAACATAACCACATAGCCACATTCAATGCTCTAACATAACAACATAGCCACATTCAATGCTCTAACATGACCACATAGCCACATCCAATGCTCTAACATAACCACATAGCCACATCCAATGCAAAAACATAACCACATAGCCACATCCAATGCTATAACATAACCACATAGCCACATCCAATGCACTAACATAACCAACATAGCCACATCCAATGCACTAACATGACCACATCCAGTGCTCTAACATAACCAACATAGTCACATCCAATGCACTAACATAACCAACATAGTCACATCCAATGCACTAACATAACCAACATAGTCACATCCAATGCACTAACATAACCACATAGCCACATCCAATGCACTAACATAACCACATAGCCACATCCAATGCACTAACATAACCACATAGCCACATCCAATGCTCTAACATGACCACATCCAGTGCTCTAACATAACCACATAGCCACATTCAATGCACTAACATAACCACATAGCCACATCCAATGCACTAACATAACCACATAGCCACATCCAATGCTCTAACATAACCACATAGCCACATTCAATGCTCTAACATAACCACATAGCCACATCCAATGCTATAACATAACCACATAGCCACATCCAATGCTATAACATAACCACATAGCCACATCCAATGCTCTAACATAACCACATAGCCACACCCAATGCACTAACATAACCACATAGCCACATCCAATGCAAAAACATAACCACATAGCCACATCCAATGCACTAACATAACCACATAGCCACATCCAATGCACTAACATAACCACATAGCCACATTCAATGCTCTAACATGACCACATAGCCACATCCAATGCTATAACATAACCACATAGCCACATCCAATGCAAAAACATAACCACATAGCCACATCCAATGCACTAACATAACCACATAGCCACATCCAATGCAAAAACATAACCACATAGCCACATCCAATGCACTAACATAACCACATAGCCACATCCAATGCACTAACATAACCACATAGCCACATTCAATGCTCTAACATGACCACATAGCCACATCCAATGCTATAACATAACCACATAGCCACATCCAATGCAAAAACATAACCACATAGCCACATCCAATGCTATAACATAACCACATAGCCACATCCAATGCAAAAACATAACCACATAGCCACATCCAATGCAAAAACATAACCACATAGCCACATCCAATGCACTAACATAACCACATAGCCACATCCAATGCTCTAACATGACCACATCCAGTGCTCTAACATAACCACATAGCCACATTCAATGCACTAACATAACCACATAGCCACATCCAATGCACTAACATAACCACATAGCCACATCCAATGCTCTAACATAACCACATAGCCACATTCAATGCTCTAACATAACCACATAGCCACATCCAATGCTATAACATAACCACATAGCCACATCCAATGCTATAACATAACCACATCCAATGCTCTAACATAACCACATAGCCACACCCAATGCACTAACATAACCACATAGCCACATCCAATGCTCTAACATGACCACATAGCCACATCCAATGCACTAACATAACCACATAGCCACATCCAATGCACTAACATAACCACATAGCCACATCCAATGCTCTAACATGACAACATCCAGTGCACTAACATAACCACATAGCCACATTCAATGCACTAACATAACCACATAGCCACATCCAATGCACTAACATAACCACATAGCCACATCCAATGCTCTAACATAACCACATAGCCACATTCAATGCTCTAACATGACCACATAGCCACATCCAATGCTATAACATAACCACATAGCCACATCCAATGCTATAACATAACCACATAGCCACATCCAATGCTCTAACATAACCACATAGCCACACCCAATGCACTAACATAACCACATAGCCACATCCAATGCTCTAACATGACCACATCCAATGCACTAACATAACCACATAGCCACATCCAATGCACTAACATAACCACATAGCCACATCCAATGCACTAACATAACCACATAGCCACATCCAATGCACTAACATAACCACATAGTCACATCCAATGCACTAACATAACCACATAGCCACATCCAATGCTATAACATAACCACATAGCCACATCCAATGCTCTAACATGACCACATAGCCACATCCAATGCTCTAACATAACCACATAGCCACATCCAATGCTCTAACATAACCACATAGCCACATCCAATGCACTAACATAACCACATAGCCACATCCAATGCTCTAACATAACCACATAGCCACATCCAATGCACTAACATAACCACATAGCCACATCCAATGCAAAAACATAACCACATAGCCACATCCAATGCACTAACATGACCACATAGCCACATCCAATGCTCTAACATAACCACATAGCCACATCCAGTGCACTAACATAACCACATAGCCACATCCAATGCACTAACATAACCAACATAGCCACATTCAATGCACTAACATAACCACATAGCCACATCCAATGCAAAAACATAACCACATAGCCACATCCAATGCACTAACATAACCACATAGCCACATCCAATGCACTAACATAACCAACATAGCCACATCCAATGCACTAACATAACCACATAGTCACATCCAATGCACTAACATAACCACATAGCCACATCCAATGCTCTAACATAACCACATAGCCACATCCAATGCTCTAACATAACCACATAGCCACATCCAATGCTCTAACATAACCACATAGCCACATCCAATGCTCTAACATAACCACATAGCCACATCCAATGCACTAACATAACCACATAGCCACATCCAATGCTCTAACATAACCACATAGCCACATCCAATGCACTAACATAACCACATAGCCACATCCAATGCAAAAACATAACCACATAGCCACATCCAATGCACTAACATGACCACATAGCCACATCCAATGCTCTAACATAACCACATAGCCACATCCAATGCACTAACATAACCACATAGCCACATCCAATGCACTAACATAACCACATAGCCACATTCAATGCACTAACATAACCACATAGCCACATCCAATGCACTAACATAACCACATAGCCACATCCAATGCAAAAACATAACCACATAGCCACATCCAATGCACTAACATAACCACATAGCCACATCCAATGCACTAACATAACCAACATAGCCACATCCAATGCACTAACATAACCACATAGCCACATCCAATGCACTAACATAACCACATAGCCACATCCAATGCTATAACATAACCACATAGCCACATCCAATGCTCTAACATAACCACATAGCCACATCCAGTGCACTAACATAACCACATAGCCACATTCAATGCTCTAACATAACCACATAGCCACATCCAATGCTATAACATAACCACATAGCCACATCCAATGCTATAACATAACCACATAGCCACATCCAATGCTATAACATAACCACATAGCCACATCCAGTGCACTAACATAACCACATAGCCACATTCAATGCTCTAACATAACCACATAGCCACATCCAATGCTATAACATAACCACATAGCCACATCCAATGCTATAACATAACCACATAGCCACATCCAATGCACTAACATAACCACATAGCCACATCCAATGCTATAACATAACCACATAGCCACATCCAATGCACTAACATAACCACATCCAATGCAATAACATAACCACATCCAATGCACTAAAATAACCACATAATCACATCCAATGTAGAACTTAGCATCATACAAGCTAGGAAGAACTGCTACAGTTCTTGATGTTCTAATCTATTCAGAATTTGTTTCTGACTAGGCTGCATATTGTGCATCATCACCACCATCACTAATCATGGCCTGTATTGTAAAGGCCAACATTGATTATTTCTGTTTGAAAACATAGAATAACTAACCACTGCCTTTGCTCCAAGGCCAATAACTTATCATCCTAGACTATTATTACCTTTCACCATACTATAATTTGTATCACTCTAACATTACATTGCAGTTCAGTCTGCACTTTTGAGTTTCACATAAAAAAATTATGTGAGATATGACCTGAATTTAGCCATATCTACCGGTAAGTGACTTTCTGCCATACATTTGCATCCAATACACATTGTATCACTATCCAATCGTTCATTATATTCTTGTTCAAGGCTATCTTCTTGGCCAACTTATTCAAGTTTAAAATTCATGATTAAAATCTGAAATCCTTAGCTTTGTGAAATATGAAATATATCAAACACCAGAGTATTTTCACCTTTTTGGTCAGTTAACTTTGTGAAGAACCTCTTATATGAAAGGCCATTTTTTTACTTCAGACATTTATGGAAATCACATTTTAGAATCAATCGTATTGAGTCATTTTCTTCCACTAACTTAAAGTAAACTTTGAGAAATTCATTATTTAATAATTATTCTATTTTATCTGAAATCATAAGCATTTAATAAAATTGTTGCATTTTGCATTTTCTAATTTTATTATGTTTTTTATTGTCCACTGTTTTAATTTATCAATCATGATTAAACTATCAGCCAAATGATCCATATAATTTGGTATAATCTGATTGAAATTAGTACTAAACAAAGGACTGCATAGTATACAGGGACGGTATGAAAGATGAAGAAATATGAAGAGATGTTAACATAGGCTCATATTAGAATGTGATTTGTTGATTGTACATACCGGTAGGTAGAAAGTGACACCACAGAACACCCACATAAGCAGTGAAAGGGAGTTAGTTAAGAATGATTTTGGTTGCTAGAAAGCTGCTATGGAAGTGCTCAAATGGTGGGAATATGATGATTGACCTCAAACTGTATCAATAAACCAAATAGTCTCAATAGAATCAATGATGAAAAGTAACTGACAGAAACCAGTTTTGCTGTAACCATTTTCAAAATAAGACGACTTACCAAGCTGATGCATAGCCCTGCCCAGGTTATAATAAGCTTCTTGGTTTTCTCCCCTCAACTCCAGATATGTATTGAGGAAGGCACATCCCTGCAATTATACACAACAAACATTCAGCATCACCAATCAATACAGATCAGCCCTTATTATCTTAATTAAATTACTAGTCCTTTAATGTTCAATACCCAGATCAATATTGAGAATTGTTAATATTAAGATTATTTACAGAATAAAGTGTCACAATTTTGCTCAAACATTTTCACAAACATTTTTTTAGAATAGAAAAAAAAGTCTTATCATATCATGTCAGATTTGGTCAGCATAACATCATTATAATTTTAATTGTTGTCATCAAGAGACTGTGATGATGCTTACCTGCATGGTAAGAGAATGTCGTTTGGATGCAAACTTTTGTGATGCCATGTGGATGAATGTTAGGCCTATACAGAGGGGGATGAGAGGATCGTGGGGGTCCTGCCGCAATGCCACCACATACTCACCTTCAACCCAAATACACACATCTTAACTATAGTGCTGATATAATGACATCATTTTTCTTGATATAAATTATGTAAAAAATGTGTAAAATGTATTCATTAGTACCATAACATAATACATGCATATGAAACGAGTTATAAAATATGGGTGTTACCAAGTGCATGCTTGTAGGTGCCTGCTACCAAGGCATTGTGACCATTGAGGATACTGAGGGCAAGATGGTTAGGATGCTGAAATATAACATGGGACATTTGTACAGTTTACTTTCCATAAATTGTCACAATACAATATTCATCTGTTATGTTACTTACAAAAATATTTCATCAATTTGTTTACCAGATATTTTTATTAAGTGTTAAATTGTAGTTGCAAAGGAACTTACTTTGAGCATAAGCCTGAGACAGAATCTATTGTGCCGTAGGTCCTGAGACATTGTTATCACCTGACAAAATAGGTTCCAGGCATTGTTGTTGTCCAGTTGCTGGAATATATAAGATTCATCAAATATGATATGGTACAAACACTATTCTTAATTTGTTTCCCAAATAATTTCTTTAAAATAAATTTAATTTTTTTAAATAGACTTTTAACACTTCACTCACCTTAACACATATTTCTCTGATGAAATTGTATGCAAAGTGTCCATTTTTGTTGAGCAAACATGCCACCAGACAGATAAAATCTGCCTCCTGTCAACAAATGCAAATGAAAGGTTTCCTACAAATCTTGGTATACAAACTGTAAATCAATCCCCAATGATAGGATATAGTTTGATAGTGAAGGAGCATCAGACACAGTACTTAAGCATAATACTGTAATGTAAATTGTGAAGAAAATCTATGACATGGCAGCTGATATAACTACTATTCTTTATGCCATAAAAAGAAAACATTAATAGAGTTGCCACAAATGCTTGTGCAGTAAAAAACGTTTTTGAGTCTTCAGAATAACTGAAATACAGTACTGTTATGGGTATATAGTAAATTGATTCAAATAAAACGACAGAAAAAAATGTTTTTGGGTCTTCAGAATAACTGAAATACAGTTATGGGTATATAGTAAATTGATTCAAATAAAACGACATGATAATTTTACTGTTGTGATATAACCTTGCATGTCTACAAATTTCCTTCATGTGTGATGGATTTTAACACACCAGGTGGCAGCATTGGCTGCTCGAGCTATGAAAATTCCACTAATGGTATAAATTTCAAATATTAAAAACATTTTATAATATAAAATAACATTAATCATAATACAGTCATAATTTCAGGCCAAAGAATGCTAAAAACTTTGCAATAAACAATGGACTATAAATTACATTGGCTTTGGTGCTGTCCTGCATGAACTGGGGGCTGACGAGGGCTACAATGCCAACATCCTGGAACTCGGTAAACTTGCGCTGCTGTATGAGCACCTCACAAAGCTTGAGGTAGAGGTCCCACAGGTCGTCCACGGTGAACGCAGCATCGGTCATCACTGCCGCCGCTGAGAAAATATATATCATGGTGCCATTTACATTTAACAAATAATTCATCCTTTACGGAACAAGGTCATTCGAATAAAAAGCCTTGCATATGATTACATATGATTGCATTAGATTAGATTACCAAAACGGAAGAAATATTTAACCAGTATAAAACAAGGCAGGATAATGTATGTGACTAAGTAAGAATATGGGAAGATGAGGCTTAGGAGCACCAGTTTACTTACTGTCCTGAATGTGCTGCTCTATTTTGCTGCCCATCACATTCCTCAGAGCCTGAATACGATGCTTTAAACTACGGTTACTTAAAATCACTACAATAAAAAGACAAGAACCATTAAATTCAGAATTTCATAAAAGTGTATGCGACCAAACTTGAGAAAAACTACAAATACAAATAATTTGTCAAATAAATGGAACTGTATAAATGGAATTGCACCTGCAAGATGATTTGGGTTGAAGATATCCTTGAAGTATCTGAAGAGGACCTGTCTACTGCAGGATATGAAGCTGTCCCACTTGTGTTGTGAGTAGAGCAGCATGCACCTGGGCAGCATGAGTCTGAGGTCGAGTCTTGGCTGCTCCTCTCCCTGCTCCTCCTGCTCCAGGGTCTGCAGGGCCTCATCATACTGGCCCAGCTGCTGCTGCAGGCCTGACAGAGACACGCGAGCTGCCATGTGAGATGGCGCCAGTTGTACCACCTTGCCATATGCCACAGCTGCCTTCTGTAGCTGCCCCAGAGAGCTCAGGCACTCCCCATATCGCAGCCAAACTGCTGCCTACAATGAACATGTCACTATACAAGAGCAATAAAACAAAAATGTTGACAGCATCTAACTCTATTATAAAACATTTAATCTTACATCCATGAAAAATTCACACCAACTCATCAGTTTCTTACCAAGTTATATTTTTCAGAGTCAGTAAGCATAGCGAGTATTGGCTCAGCCTTTTTGTATTCTCCTGTTTCCATATAAGCCTCTGCTACATCTAGGTAAAGGTCTCCGACCTCGTCGGGGTTCTCCTCAAAAAGGGGAGCCACTGTTGCCTAAAAAACACATCACACTTACAATAAAAATAATCAATACTAAGAACAGTTAGATAAGAGGAGATATAAATATCCCAAATATTCTTAATCTCCAGTTGAAACCTACCTGGATAACATTTTTAAATTGCATGTGTATCAAACAAACAACCAACTTCATCCTGAGGTCTATGGGCATCTCATCAGGTACCTCACAGCTAGTAATGAAAAAAAAGGTTCAGGATTAGAAGGAAGGAACACACAGTACATAAATCTATGGATATATAAAGACAGACCTAGTGGGTACAGACCTAGTGGGTTGTGACATCTTGGACTTGATCTTCCCACCTGTGGAACCAGATACCTTACTACCATCTTGGAATGTAAAGACCACACCACAATGTTGGATCAGTATCTGTATGAAACAAGATGGCATATATTAATGAAGAGTATGGACTGATATCAAACCAGAATGAATATTGTTGACAGATAAAATGCAACCTTAAATATAGTTTGTGTCCAAGAATTGTTTCTCATTTAAGTGAAAATATATAGCTAAATTGAATATCACTAGAAATTACCTCCATTGGCTTGTCATGAACTCCTTGTGATATGTACAGTTCCAATAAAAGGTTAACATCTAAAAAAGAGTGTTTTTTCAAAGATCATTTACAGTAAATCGATACATAAAAATACTGATATAGATATTATAATTGTTGTTCATCAATTATTTTTACTTGATTTTTCTTGTACTAACCTTCGGCAGTGACAAATGTTGGCTGCTCTTTGAAGGCTGTGGTCATAGTGGCTAAAGCTTTTTGAATATCATTTGCCATATGGAAATTTTTTGCCATGTCTCGTGCCAACTGGAAATATTTGTCCCCGTTTTCCTTTGGTATAAGGCTAAGAATCTGCTGGTACCCTTCCATGGCTTTGCGCTGGTCTCCTATCCTCTCAAAAAGGTCACAGCGACCCCACCACAGAGACATGTTGTCATGGTCATACTTTATTGCTACAAGGTTAAGAGAAACATGTTGAACTCTACACAGCTATAAGAAATGTATCCCAAATTAATTAATCTGGACTAAAAGAATATATTTAATTTGCTCATTAATTTTATATTAATTACCTTTATCATAACATGAGATTGCCTGCTTAGTATTGCTCACTTCCAAGGACATTTCTGCAAGTCTCACCCATTCCTCAGAATCTGATGGGTTTAAATGTGCTGCTATCAATAGGAACTGCAAATCATTTGTACATCTCTTTTTAATCACGTTAATGTCAAATTTATTGGTTGATCAACTATTTTTCCTACTTATCTAATAAAATGATATCTGAAGAACAATAACCTAAACATGCTGCAGGCTTAAACTCCTTAAACTGAGCATTCTAGAGTTTAAATTAATGGTCATTTCTTGGTTATGGGATGTTTTACAGCAAATTACACACAAAAAGGGGAAAATTACCAAATTATGAATAATTGAATTAAAGGTAAGAATTTATTGTATTGTGAGTGTTTACCTGGAGTGCCTTGTTATTGTCTCCGAGCTCCTCATATAACATTCCCAGTGTCTGGAAGGGTTCAGGAGCAGTGGGGGCCAGGCGAATCACTTCCATGCACATCTTGACGGCCTCTTCATGTTCTCCTCGGGCAAACTTCATGTTGGCCTCTCCCATAAGGCCTTGCAAGTCACGGGGCAATTTGTGCTTTCGTATCCCCTGATAAAATTATTCATTGTCAACATTTGTTATTCTTTATCTTCCAACTAATATCTTTATTATGAATAGAAAATATTCTTCAACAACTGACCTTTCTGGGTCCTTTTTTCTTTGGAACACCTGGTTGACCTGGCTTTTCATCTTGAATTTTAAAAATAAGAAATCAAATTATCTGTTTACAAAACAACTATGTAATATTTCAATATTGTTATTTAATATTTTAATATTGTACTGATGTGATATTTTGGGCTTCAAGTTTGGAAAATTGTGGACAGCAATTTATCTTATAGGTACAAAATTATTATAAAACACATAAAAAGTCTTCAAAAGTATGCTGATAATATTTTTGGATCTTTCTGGGGCAAGCACAAGGACATTTTTAAAGCAATCAAAATTTGACCTAATCTTGACCTTAAGTCAAATTTGTTTTCAAAATGCTCATTAAATGCTCCCAAAAGTTGAGAAGAATATATTGGCGAAGTTTTTTTGGCAATTTTGGCAAGAATCTGAATACTGATAAAAAGCATTGGTCATGGAAAAGTCAACATAAAACCTGTCAAAGATTTTATCAAGAAACATGTATATGTGAGGTTACATGCCAATCTGTGCATTATTTTAGCAAGTTAAGAGAGTCTGCAATGTACTATAACAGGGAAAATTCAAAAAGGTCATAGAGGTCAAACTGAACTCATCTTAGAATTTATCATGAAGCATGCAGATGCAAAGTTTGGTGCCAATCTGTGCATTTTTGTGGCAAATTACAGTCAGGATTGAGAGCTGCAGCTGCAGCCAATGGCTCGATGCTGTCAAAACTACTACACTTCTAAGCTGATAATACAGGCTGTTATCTATGTACACTATGAGCTTTTAAGTGTTGCAGTGTTGATTGACAGTCTACAGCATCTCGACATTGATGGTTTATTTTCATACAAACAAGTCAGAACTTTGTTGCATCCATTTTCACTTACGTGCTTAGCAAACAAACATTTATGAATGGTTTCTATGTGGTTCAAAACAAGGCACACTGCAAAGGCAATCGCCTGTTACAATACGGCTCAATCCTGACTGGTTAGAGAGAATTTTGATAGAGAACAAAATTACAGACATTTTGATATTTCAGCTTCAATTTGAAGTGAACTATTAGCAGAGCTTGAAGTTCTGATAAGAGTATATTACAATTTGACATTCAAGTGCATTTACTATACTTCATTATATGATAATGCTATGCCTATTTTCTTTCCCTCTTTTTGAAAGTATATTTACCACCAGTTGATGAAGTTGTTACTGTTTCCTCTGCCCCAATATCTGTGTTTATTTCATCTGGTTCTTCTTTGATCTGAATGCGAGACTCCAACATTGACTGGTACTCCTCAAATGGAATTTCACCTTGAATATCATAAAGACGATAATTTTATATCATTACAAAAAAAGATATATTATTCAAATATTGGATGACTGATTTGTTTGTATAATACAGATATCCTCAAGCTAATTAAAAATATTTAAAAATACTAAAAGATGTATGTTATATTATTTTGGTATACAAATGGAAACTGTTCACACTGCATACATTCATCATGAAATTACTATTTTTCTATGTGACTGATCTAATCTTACCTCTGAGGTATTTGATAGTAGTTTCTGTATCAACAATGATAACATCATCATCATCTTCCTCATCATCATCCTCTTCTGGTTGCGGCTGCTGGTATTCATCTGGGGGCTCATCCTTAACCTGGCTAGACATTCCTGCTATCTGACCTGTAATCTCTGTTATCTCCACATCATCACCTTTTGTAGAAGAATATGGAACAAGTTAATTAAACAGTAAACAAAGATTGTAAGAATATTCCACCATGTTTATCACCCAATGCACAAGTCAAACTGAATATCTGGAAGTCAGGCCGGAAATTTGTGCCTAGTAGACACAAATATATGCTTACATTAAATGTTGTAAAAAGTGAAATCTTTATGTCTATAAATACATGTATCAACCTTGTGGTGGAATATAATTACAGCAAAAAAATATGAAACATGGCAAACTTCAACTTTTACAGATCACAAGGAAATGAATGACAAAAAAACATCAACACTTGAATTCTTTTTCTGTATGCACAAAAAAAAATAAAAATCACATATGATTCATATTCACAAAACATCTGATAATTTTTGCATTTTGTGAGGAATTATAGTATCTATATGCCAACACATCCTATATAAAGCTTCAGGTGTATTTTCAATATTTTGTTCTCTGCAATTATCACGGGGCATATATCTCGATCTGTCAGTCATTAAGTGAGAGGGTCAACATTATTTATTGATAACTATTTCTCAGTAATTGCAACACTAATAATCATGAAATTGGAATATAACCATTTTAAATCAAGTTAACCTTAATTTGTGATTTGGTTGTTGTTGTTAATGAGCTGATAACAGTCGTACTACTGCAACCAGTATCAGGTCACAATGTACCCAAATACACTGCACTCATTTATGAATGAATTTATATCATGGTGGATAATGATAAATAAATTGGAAAGAAGGCACACGTCAGATAAGGTATGGTTGACATTGGGTACTGTCTGTCTCAGGTGCAGTGGTGTGATGGGTATGCTTCCAATATATAATGTTGGATATCAAGGTGGAATATTGCTGGTGGCTGTTCACTATATTTCAAGGCTTTCTGTTTAAGTCTAAACACCTCATGAGGGTCCCAAGCCATGGGTTAATGACACTTTTGGTCACAAAGAGCTGACTAAATGGAGATTTCATAATTTTGAGAAGGGTAGAGTGGTTATAAGGCTGACTAGTATTGAGTGGTGTTGTAGTACTCGTGAGGGACCAGTTTTCCGTCACTACCAATAACCGCCGATTACAGCGACTAAGCTGGATAGGGCCCTTGTTGCCGCTGCCAGTCACGGTCTACTTCATCGGCGGTAACTGGTCCAGCGCGAGTAGAGAGAGTGGCAACTTCTCAACCTACCTGATGTTGTTGGCCTTGTCGCATCTCCGCCAGCACCAACATCAACACTACTGGCCGTGACAGGGGTTGAACTGATGGATGTCATCACTGAGTCCCCATGCTCTCCAGGAACAGAACTCTGAAAATTTAGGTTGAGTTATCATTGTAACACTCTACACTATCAGGAATAAGGCTATGCACAACTATAAACAAACCAAAGAGAAAAATACCTATAATATCGCTCAAGCCTAATAATTTATTGTATTTACAACGAGTTTGTGCACAACATTTCCAAAAACCCACCACAACCAGATACCCACCTGTCGCTGAAGACTTTTCAGATGTTGCCACTCAGTAAAAGATATCTCACCTTGAAGATATCGTGCTAAATTTGGATCGTTCATTTTCGCGGTTGGTTTTTGATAAGCTCAAAATACGAAACTTTGATTCTGAAAATATCTCACTATTAATATCAAGAGAAACATTAATATTAATCATAATTTTAATTATGTATATACATAAATGATTAATTCCAAAATTTGGATTCTAATGATATAGTTGGTGAATAAATTTTCTCCGAAAAAATTTTATGAAATGGATCATAGAAATAAGCGGCAAAAAGCAAAACAAGAAAGTTGAAATGGAAAGCAGACAAAAACATCGTTAAAATGTTTATTTCAACAATTTATTTTTGATTAAATTGTTAAAATGAGTAAATGGAAGAAAGAATCGAAGGGTTCAGACTCAGGTCGACCCTTCAGAGTAGGTGAGTCAAGATTAAATCACTTTGGTGCACTGTGAACAGTGACAAATTTTGTCAAAAATTGGAACAGCAAATTGAAGTCTGAAGATCCATGCATCTACAATACTATGTACAGTGACCAGCAGCCAAATCTGGACACTTTCATGTTTTTCACTCCTGATTTTCACAAGACCTTTAAAAACTGTGTAAAACCTGCTCACGTCGAAAGTAGCTCGAGTATCTCTAGCAGTGAATTTGCCTTTTGTTTATTTTGGGTCCGGCGGCCATTTCACGGCTAGAGAGAGATCGTCAAATTTCATCTGCCCTAGCGCAGCCCACTGGGCTCCGCGTGGTAAACACGCACTGCAGGTGTCGTAGTTATGTACTCACTGCTTACATGGCCTGGCTGTTTGCAAAGTATAATCTGTTTTCTGCAATATCCAGTTGTAAAACAATCATTTTATTCTGTTTTAAGTCAGTTATCACACTTTTAAATGGACAAGAATTTCAGCTTCTTCAGAATTTAAATGGCCGCCAATGTTAAGACTGGTTTAGACCACGTGACTACATTTCACCCTCCACTTTTTGTGTATTGTGGGGAGTGGGTTTTCACTGCTTTAGAGGTGTTTTATCTGGTGATGTTTTCAGGTCTTTTCATAATTTCAAACATTGAGAGGTTTCCACTCGATGCTTCATTTTTTTCCTGCTGGATGTTTCAAGCAATATAAAACTTTAAATGTTACACTGGCAATGCAGTCATCTTCAGAAATATGTAAGGTAACTTTGTAGTGCACTTTTAACAAGTATCCCATCATGATTTAGAAGAAAACAGTGCATTTTTATGAAGAAGCCAGGAAATTTAAAAATCTGATTTTTTTGTAACACGGATGGTTCTTTTTTTGACAAGCATTGCCGACAGGCAATGCTTGTCAAAAAAAGGAACTATCTGTGTTATTCTGTGATCGGTACGATCATGGGAAATGCGTATTCATTTCCTGTGGTTTGTGATTCGGTTTTTTCTGTGGTCATTATTGTTAAAGCAACTGACGCCACTGTGGAGTGTTCATCGTGTGCATGCGATAGATTCGACTGGTGCCGCCCTCATTTCTTGACACTCGGTAGGTGACCAGTCTAGTATTCGGCGTATGAATACAAAGCAGAACATTCAAAACTATAGTTGTCATCGTGTTCGCCCGTCGTTTCACATATTTAGTTCAAATTTGGTGTAAAACGGACAATTAGAAGTCAGATGACATGCGATGCGAACGCAAATATGAAGTATATCATATTTGCGTTATGTAATCACTTCGTGCACGTGCCAAACATTGACATGACGTCATTGACCAGCACGTGCAGTGAAAAAAAAAACTGATGCGGTTCTCTATGAGTCTGATCGATGATTTGCGGTTAAAATGTTCATCTACATGTACAAGTTTATCGGCTCGGCAATGCCAATAGGCATACCGCTGAAATGACAACATCATCATCGCTCATCGCTGCACAAAATTATCAATTAAAACAGAAATGACATGCACAAGTCGGATCGATGATTTGCGATAGCGCCTGAGCGATAATAGAGAAACTAACGTAATCGAGCATGAAAAGGCACATCTTTGCAAACAGTTGTGCTAAAAAAAATCGTTCATATACCAAATTAAATGTTTTTAAATGATGAATAAAAATAATTTCAATTACCCCATCAATTTGCAATGATCGTGTCTGTTTAAACGATTTTGTTGTTTGTTGTAATTTTTGTTTTGTTTGTTGTAATTTTTGTTTTGTTTGTTGTAATTTTTGTTTTGTTTATTGCAATTTTTGTTTTGTTTGTTATTTTTTTTCCCATCCGTGTTACATGTGGATCACCACTTTTTCTTGTTTATTGAAGTACTCCACGACCTAAAAACTGCCCCTATGTGCTCTCAAATGTGTAAAATGAAAATAAAAAATGACAAGAAAAAATCTCTTTGGAAGGGCTTGTTATTTAGGGAGTGGATGCCATGACTAGTCGAAAGAAGATCTTCGACTTTAGTGGTCTGTGGAGTTTTAATGATATCCGACCAATATTAACAGAAATAGCATGATTTTCACGCATTCAATAAACCTGCAGATTGTCTGAGTTTACATTGAGTTATACGGTGATGTTGGTCACGTCACCACTTCTGACGTCATTTGACAGTGACACAAACATTCGTGCCGTGAAAACAAATAAACACTTTTAACGTTTTGAAAGGTACAGGAATTGCAAGGTGACGTATGAGACCAGACAATCAGCTCGATTGCAATTAGTACAGCAAGGTATGCTACATGTTTGACCGAGTTAAAAATGTCCAAGTTTAATCTGCCGGTTTCGGACAGTTGCCGGTCACTGTACATCTATAAGTTTACTAGGTAAAACCAATTGTCATCCTACCAAGAGTGCAAGATAGCACTAGAAAAATGGACTGTCTTTATATATGCAGAGACATTTAAATATCTCTGATATATATGTGACTTTTAAGTGTGTTTGGCCTGGGCATGTTCAATCCTGTGAAAGAAATTTGTCTCCCAATTTGACTGTGGCTAGAAAAACAGACCTTCACAAGAAGTGGGCTCCAGTCACTCTGTAACAGCTCAAAACTCATGAAACTTAATTCTAGAAAACAAATTGACCCTAAGTGCCAACTGAATTGAAAAAAAAAAAGTAGAAAGTAAGCAATTAATTGACATTATACGGATGAACACTCAGGATAGAACAGCTTATGGTCGATCAGAGTCAAATAGGAGAACGGCTGAAATAGCCACTCACGCTTTTAAGTTGAGGGAGCTTACAAGTTACAGCCACTTATCTGCTCCATCCTCCACAATAATGAATACATTTAGTTATTCAACTCTATGACAATATCTTTGAGTGAGTTCAGAGTAAAGAGATGGTTATAGAATGACCTTCTTGGATGAGATTTCATGAGTTCTGAGCTTGAGCTGTTACAGAGTTAGTTTCCGATTTGTGGATTAAGTACATGCTCTTCTTTCATCTGTTTAACCTTAAACATCTTTGGTTTTTATAATAATATCAAAAATTTATCAGATGATAATAAATAATAAACATCCCCAAAATGTTTCTTCATTCCTGTATGAATGATTCATGCTTCTGCAGTTTTCAATCGTACTGTCACCTGGTGTACTTAGCAATTATTCTAACAGAACCCTAAATATAGCACACATCCAATCATAATATAATATGATAGAGTAATTTTATCATATTTATGTATTATAAATGTACAGGTTTCACTTGTTTGAACATTTTCCAAACCACATTTGAGTTCTCATCAGGCATCCAGAATAATGTATTGCTGAGTAAACAGTGGATTATATGTAATCACGAGACAAGCTGAGTGAATCTGTTGCCAAAATGTTCAACCACACAGGTGTGAATCACCAGAAGATATCCCACAATTCTATGTCTGAAAACATTACTTACATATGTAGGCAATATTGTTGAAAAATAATCCTTTGTGTAACTTAAATAAATAAGGAGAAAATCACTTTAAATAGTAGCTTTAAAAATAACCATTGTGCCCTATGCCATTCTCTGTTTCCTTCATTTTTTTACCCATTTCACTTATGATTAAATTGATTATTAGTATCCTGTATTTCAAAATAAAGTATTGACTATTCCTTTGTAGCCCATCAGACTTTGTGCATCACAGGATTTAATTTTGAGAGACAATCACTAATTGTAAGTTGTATTCTTAGGTTTAGTACATAAATAATGTATTTATATTTTTTTAATATAAAGTGTAAAATGAAATACTTGAATTCATTCAGTTTTTTCAGGAATCATCCGAATAAATTCAAAAGTGCCAGCTCTACTAAAACTAATCTTGTAAATATTGATAATTTAAGTGTTTAAAAATAAAATAAAATGATTTGACAGGGTTATGTGGAGATGTTAATTCACCCCCTCAAGACTGATCTCCGCAGGATCAAGATCAACAGCAAACAATGTCATATCCTTTTTGTATGTCAATCTCTAACTCAAATAAGATTTCTTCTTTGAATATGATATAAATTCTTTATTATTATGGAAAGCAGTCAATACGATCATTGATGGTGATGAAGAAGTAGGAGCCTTCAAATACCTAAAGTTGTATTTGCAACCATATGGCTGATATTTAGAAATATCACCATATTGGTATTTAACATGCTTTATCTTCGTCAAACAAAATGATAGTGTCTTTTATTTTTATTTGTTAAATTGATCTGAATAAGTTGAAATATTTATAGGAATGGCAGGGTGAAATTTTGCTGAAGCATGCAGACATTTTTCTTGTCAATTTTAACCAAATTCAAAACCAAAACATAACCAAAATTGCTGTAGTCTTCCGTATCAGGTTTGTCAGATTTGTTTTCCCTTGTGGAAATAAAAATCACCTGGCAACCGGAAAAGTCTTTTTTTAAAGTCTCCTAGCATTATTCTTATATAATTATTTTAAGTCCCTTGCAATGAATACTTTGATCCTTAACCATGAATCATGTGTGTATCGAGTTGCCATCAATGAAGTTTGGGAGGCTCAGTTCCTCTATAATGACCCTACACTGGAGATTTGTCAGGGAGATGCCAAACAGTGAGTATTTTTCCTCAATTCCACAAAAATCTGAGAATTTAAAAATAAAGACAATGTGTCATAGCCAATCATCAATACAGTGATCAGCAAAGTTTAACAGGCAGCGATAAAGTGATGACTTCTAAATATGACAATGTTTTCAGACGAAACCTGGACAATTTTTCTAACAACCACTACACTGCTATGATGGCAGTGGATGCAGATGCAGGCAATGGGGAGCTCACCATTAAGATGCCACCAGAAATATCTGGTCTTATCTCTGGTCAGTTTATAACCTACTTGAATTATATCATAATCAAATAAAAAGTCCTTTCCAGTGAAGACTAGTGTGGAATAGTCCTTAGTCTCAGTTAAATATCATGTTGTTCATCTTGGTTGCAGAATTGAAACCATTCCGTGTCTGCATTGAGTTTTCGCTAGAAGAGCCATCTGGTGGAATAAAGTTTGTTGTGCCAGACCTGGATGGTACCATGCTGGACAGAGGGGCTCATCTGTTCACATATGGCAGAGAAAACTGCTCAAGGTTGGCTGTTAAATATTAAATTCAAGTAATGGAGATATCCTTGTGGCTATTGGTTAAATAAGATGATATATTTAGCACAAGCCTACTTTAAAATACAAATATAGGGAATATTTATTTGACCAGGAAAAAAAACTTGTTTAAAAAAAATTGGACAAGGTCTGACAGTTTCTACATTTATAATTGCTTTAATTATATTCATCAGAATTTGAAGGGTTTCATTTATTATATATTTATAAGGTGTCCATTTTTTCATTGCAATGCCTGGATTTTTTTTACCCCAAAATAATCTAGTGATGAGACTCCAGTCATTTCTCCCAGGCCTTAACTATAAGGGTAATTAATCTACTGCTTGCAAATACAACTTAACTAAGAGCAGTTGTTTGTTTTGCAGGTTGTGGTTCCCATGTATTGACAGTTACTCCGAGGTGTGTACATGGAAACTGGAGCTGACCGTGGATATGTACATGACAGCAGTGTCGTGTGGGGACCTCATAGAGACTGTATATACCACTGATCTCAGGAAGAAGACCTATCACTACTACCTAGCCATACCCACTGCAGCTCCAAACATAGCACTGGCTGTTGGGTATGTGTTAGAATGGAAATATACTGAATTTACCAAAAAGGATTTTTGTGACATAATAACACTCATATCAACACTGGGCCTAACATGTACTTGTATTTGTCCACAAATGAAACAAGAACAAGTGTTTGTTAAACATAGAGTAAGATTATGCCTGGTAATATATTTTTAACAATAATGTGGACCTCAACATGCTATTATAGATATGTCCAAAATTTAGATTCTTGGTAAGTCAAACAATAATCGGTTTTTGTTTCTCTGATCCTTATTGTTTTTCTTAATCTCAAGGCCATTTGAGGTATTAGTGGACCCTAACATGCATGAGGTAACACACTTCTGCCTGCCGCATCTCATGCCAATTCTCAAAATGACAGTCTCCTTCCTACATGAGGTAAGAATATTACTTTTAGAATAAGTCACAAATGGGTGGTTCCAATCCGGTCTGAATTAGGGTTTTGTTAAGCATTATCTTAAATTGTTTTTTACTTTAATTGACTGGAATGGTTAATATTAATGTTGAGAAAAAAGTGTTTTCCAAAATAATTATGTTCCTCACTTTTGCCCCCAAAAATTAAATGTGTCGCTTGATTGCAATTTTGTACAATCTACACAATATCTATTAAAAAATCAAATCTTCAATTAGCTCTTAATTAAATATTTTTTAATTTGTATTGTAATCGTAATGTTGCTAAACTGAATTTTGTTTTGTAAAAACAAGATTTCATCTGTTCAGAATGAAATTATTTCATGAGCTATTTCATTTCCCTAACTTCTTGGTATTTTAGCAACAATAAACAAGTCAAATTATAGTCTGTGCCTGTTCCCTTAATATTAACTAACTCAGCCATATGCATTAAACAATATGGTTTCTCTGTAGGCATTTGAATTTTATGAAGAGATGATGTCAAGTCGATATCCATACTCATGTTATAAGCAAGTATTTGTGGACCAAGCCTTCTGTGATGCCTCTCCTTACGCTACACTCACAATCTTCAGGTAATCATGGTACCATGTCTCTTGTGTTGAAATATTGAGAGTTGAGTTTCATTGAGTAAGTTCAAATATGATGTTGAATCACATACAAAGAGTATGTAAAGAGTTCAAATCTAATTGAAACTATTGAATAAAATTTTAGCATGATTTTAATTTAAAATACTTGAAGGCTTCAATATCTTTTGTGCTCACATGCCTTTTCCCTGAAATTCCCATGTGTTACTTAAAAAAAATCTATTAATGATTAAAGGTTTATTCTATTAAGCATGATACCAAATCTGAGATAACTGTCACAAACCATTAGACAAAAATCTATTTTTGAAATGTTTCAGCACAAACTTATTGCACTCCAAGCAGATTATTGACCAGGTGCCGGAGTCTCGCCAGATCATGGCACACGCCATAGCACAACAGTTCTTTGGCTCCTTCATCAGCATGCAGTCTTGGTAAGTAATGAAAACAGTGAACACTTCAGTTCAAATTTGTCTATTTTATTTCTTAAACTTAACTACAACGAGGGGTTTTTATTCGGATTTTTATTTCTTTTAGGTATGATTCCTGGTTGCCAAAGGGAATTACTGCTTACTTGTCCAGTCTGTACCGAAGAAAAGCCTTTGGAAACAATGAATATAGGCATTTTATAGCAAAGGTATATCATCAGCTTATATTACACATATGTTCAGTAATTCTTGTATGAGCTTTGGCATATTTATAACAGAATTAAACTTATTAAAGTTATTTATTTTTTATTTTTTTATCCAAAAAGGAATTAAAGGAAGTGCAAGAATATGAGCGAAATGTTGGTGGTATAGTTCTGGACATGTCTGACAGCAAGGAGTCGCCCATGTACTTTTCAACACGTAACCCACACACCATCTCACAGCGGTATGCCGAGGTGTATGAGAAGAAGGCCCACCTGGTGATGAGGATGCTCGACATCCGGATAGGAAGGGAACTCCTCCTCCAGGTATGGGTCTCATTTTATGATAAAGGAAAAAAATCAGGAGTCAATGTCTGAGATTAATTTTGAGCATCTTCAATTTTTTTTCTTTGTCATGTCCAAAATTCTCATTGTCTTAAATTCTTTCGCATGACACGTAACCCAAAATTTGCAATACTTAAAATCTTCCTCTTAATTTGAGACATCTTCTTGATATGATGAGATTTTCAAACAATCAAACTTCTGTGTATAAATTGAATCAAATTTCTCATCTATAAAAGTGTAGAAAATGACTTAACCTTTTTAATTGTATTGTCAGGCCTCAATATATACACTGGCCCAGTGGCCTGAGACCACCAGATCCTCTCTTTGGGCCAGTGAATGCTCTGTTGTAGTGGCCCAGTTGTGCAACCATGTATTTGTTCTTTTATTGACCCAAGCTATCTTAATTTTACTCTAATCCTTGATAGGTAGTTGTCTCATATCAAGATCAATGGACTTGGGCCACCAAGACACTAGTCACTATACAGTTTATATACAATGCTCTTTATTGTATCACGCATCCTATTATCCATAGAAACTTCGGGCCACCACTTCTCATGCTCTGGTGGCCCAACTGGGCAACTAACATTTTTCTCTTTGTGTCAAGGCCTGATTGTATGGACTCAAAAATGATTTGGGATGGTATTTAGAGAGAATGACATGACTGTATGCAATTAGACTACCGGTATTTCTTGCAGGCTTTCAACAAGCTGTTGTCCTTGGCTGTGAATGCCTCTCAGCAGAAGTTCACGTCTTACACCTGGCATCAGATGCTTCTCTCCACAAGTTCTGTGAGTACAAATCCTTTTATAGTAATAGCCAAGAAAAAAATGGTGACACAATAAAAATATTATGTTTGAGGGCATGAAGCATACAAATCATGACAGACACAGGCATTCTTTATAAGTTAATACTTAACTAAGACATATGAGAGTCTTGGAGCAATTTTGTTTGCTTACTTTACAGAAATTACCAGTAGATGTTTATGAAATTGATGTGTGTACCCCAGAATGTTTCTTTCAAATTTCATTATTTGCAAGTGTCCTCAATTTGGCTTTACATGAAGAAATAAGTAATATTGCAAAGTTTAGTAATAATATGAATAATCTGAAAATAATTGTTTACTATGCCAATTTCAGTTTTTGAAAGGTTTATCAACTGTGACAGGCAAAGATGTGAGAACCTTTATCGAGCAGTGGGTGTATCCTTTTACATTTTAATAGATCCCTCTGATCAAGATTCATGTTATTCACATTTGATGAGCTATAAGTTTTGATTTATTATTGTTTGCACATTGTATCAAGCTAACATTGAGGATAAATTATAAATGAGTCACTCTTGTGGCGGGTTTCTTCTCAGTGTACATCCTTATCTATTTCTTGTGTTTAAACAATGTGGATATACTGAACATAATGAAGGAAAGAAAATAGAAAGAAAAAAAATTCTTATTGCAATTCATAGGATCATTATATTTTAACATTTACAAAACAGTAATAAGCATAGTAACATTGTACATAGAGGATATACTTCTTTGACTGGTGCCAGACAGCAGAGTGGTTGTGCTAGGTTCTATGGCAGCTTTGTGTTCAATCGTAAAAGAAATGTGGTGGAACTGGAACTGAAGCAAGACATGACTAGCAAAGGATCCATGAAATATGTGGTATGGCACACTTATATCTGTGAAAAAATGTCAAGATCCCTTTTATATTTTTTTATAATATTTAAAAAATGTATTTCAGCTTATGATTTTAATTTTTTCTCTTTTGTATAAAACCTATACAAAAATTGACCTGATTTTTTTGTACACATTATTTTTCTTTCAAAGGGTCCATTGACAGTAGCAATCCAAGAATTAGATGGTACATTTAATCATAACTTCAAGATAGAAGAGAACAAAACAAAATTTGAGATTACATGCCACTCGAAAAGTAGGAGGTAATTATACAAGCCTTTTTTGTGCAGTTATAATAGAAATACAAGTTTAAGATAGTCAATAAACATGAAATGCAAAGCTTTGATAATTCAACTAATTTTATGTAATGAACAGTTAATACTTAATTTAAATCCATACATTCTGAGCAGTGGATAAGAATAATCCAAAGAAATACCTCCTGTGAGAAAATATATTACTTTCCTTTGAATTGTATTTGTAAATTATACATTTAATATGGTTTTGTAATGTAGGAATAAAAAGAAGAAAATTCCTCTGTGTACAGGAGAAGAAGTTGACATGGACCTCAGTGCTATGGAGTAAGTGTTCAAATTAAAGATAACTGTCTGCATGTTGTCAATTAACAAATTATCACGAAAATTACTTCTAGGCCAAATTTCCAATTTGCACTATTCAACAGATAATTGATATGGTCATTAAGAATGATTTATGCAGTGTGTATGGTATAATATTGAAGTTATAATATATTGTTCTAGTGTCAAAGAACATGGAAAATATATTTTTGTGTAAGATGTTGTTTTTAATTTTGTTGTGTCAGGAATAAAACTTTAAGTGTTCATATTTTACTTCTCAGGTTTATATTTTAACTACTGGTAGACATTATAAACTGTTTACTTTTACTGTTGGGTTTATATAATTTTACATAATACGTTTTGTTGAAAATTTTTCTTTATGTTTTCAGTTGCATGAGAACAAAAGTTGATTTGGCATGTTAAATTTTGTTATTGTTACTAAATACTAGACTATCCATAGCTGCCTCAAATGACCCTGTTGCCAGTAAATTCAAACATTTGTTTAATGATTTATCTATATATATTCTGAGAAAGCCATCTGTGAGATGCTGAAATGTAGACACGTGGTGATCGCTGCTTCCCGCCACTGTTACTATGGACACTGCTCTTAATCGTTTGTTAAGAGATCTCTGATTGATCGAAATAATTGCAATAGTCTCTCACCATTGTCTAGACTGACGTGATCAGTCAGCGAGCCGGATGTAAGTGCAGCGCTCATAGGATAACATGGTAGAGGAATACAAGAGTGCATGTTATTGTTATGTATATTTTAGTGCTGATTCGCCAGTGTTGTGGTTAAGGGTGGACCCTGACATGACAACCCTGAGGCAGGTCACACTGGAGCAGCCGGACTATATGTGGCAATACATGCTCAAATACGAGCGGGACGTAGTCGCACAGAGCGACGTAAGTATTACATCTGCTAAAAGCAAAATAGAATTTATTTGAAAATAAATTGGATATTACAGTCACTGTGATGATTTCAATGCAAGGAAAAGGAATAGACATGCATCCTTCCTCATGAATCCCACTGTCTTTATGCATTATTTATCCAACTTTCCAGTTTTTTGGGGAGTTTTATGAAATGACCTTGTTTTGGTATTTTTATTTTCAGGCTATTATAGCTTTGAAGAACTATGCCACTCCAGCCACGAGGAAGGCCTTGACGGACACAATAGATAATGAGCACAGCTTCTACAAGGTGCGCACAGAAGCTGCCGTGTGCTTAGCAGAGGTGGGTCTCCATCCTTCATATCAAGCTAGTCAAGCACTAACATCAGACCAAGATAATCCATGTATGCTTAGGCCAATGAAAAGCAAACAAAAAGTAAAGCCAAATGTGAGAATTTGGTAATAAATGGATGCCTGATTTTGATGATTTCAGGTTGCAAATTGCATGGCTTCCACCTGGGCAGGCCCGCCCGCTATGGTTCAGATCTTCCGTAAAATGTTTGGTTCACATTCCTGCCCAGATATTGTGCGTCAGAACAACTTCAGCAATTTTCAGCACTATTTTCTACAAAAAGCGATTCCAGTCGCCATGGCTCAACTACGGACGGTTCATAATATCTGCCCACCAGAAGTCCTCAAGTTCTTACTGGATCTCTTCAAATACAATGACAACTCCAAAAATAAGGTTTATATTTTGAAATGTTTTTATTATGTTTAAATTTAAACTTGAAAAAAAAAATGATATAATTTGAAGATCGTTAGAAATCAATTAAAAACGCATTATGTACATTTTATAGGCTGATTGCGGGTAGCCGTATACTGCCCCATTGAAAACAACACTGGAACTGCACAAACAAAATCAGAAGTGCACAAAAACTCTCTAAAATCTAATCTTTAAATTAAACAAGATGGTAACCTGCAATAGCACTATATCAAAGTATAGCTTGCTTACTAATATTCCATCCCTTCCAATGTATTTCAGTATTCAGACAACTATTACCGTGCTGCTTTGATTGATGCCTTGGCAGAAACAGTCACTCCTGCTGTCAACACGGTCACCGTCACTGGGTATGTCTGCAACAACTCACCAACATTTTAATATGCCTTTCAAGGTTTATATAGAACTATGATCAGGCCTTGACATAAAGAGAGAAATGTTGGTTGGCCAGTTGGGCCACCAAAACATGAGAAGTAGTGGCCCGAAGTTTCTAAGGATAATAGGATGTGTGATACAATAAAGAGCATTGATACAATAAAGAGCATTGAAGAACATAAGGCTATATAGTGTCTGAGTGGGGGATACTTGTCCCAATCAAATGTCTATTGATTGTGATATGATATCTATCAAGGATTAGAATAATAAAATCAAGATAGTTTGGGCCACTAAAAGACCAAAAATATGGTTGCCCAACTGGGCCACTACAACAGAGCAATCACCGGCCCGAACAGAGGATCTGGTGGCCCTGGGCCACCGGGCCAGTGCGTATGTCAAGCCCTGATGATACAATGTAGAATTAAATGAGTGTGAGAACTACTGAATATTCATGTTGTTTTTTTCCGTGGTCAGGATGGGGCCAAGTTCTGACCTACTGACGGCAGACACCAAACTTATCCTTGAGGAGATAACAAGATACCTGAACATGGAGAAACTCCTGTCTTCCTACAGACTCACTGTCACTGTCAGGTAATCCTATCTATATGCAAATATCAATAATCTATCTGGAGAAAAATACCACTTTGTAAATTTAGAGATAAAAATACTAATAGGTCAGAGCTAAATTGAATGATATGAGGAAGTAGGACATTTTAAAATAAAAAAATCCTCTCAATCACACGCATTATAGATTCTATTACAAGGTGTGGTGCATGCCATAATGATTATAGTTGGGAATTTCTGTGTGTAAAATGAGGTGCAACCTATTAAGAAAGTAAGCAATATGTGTCTGTTTACAGCTGCCTCCGTGCTATTCGCAAGCTTCAAAAGTTTGGGCATTTGCCTCCAGATCCTGCTATCTTCAAAAGTTATGCTGTCCATGGAAACTTTGTGGATGTCAGATTAGCTGCTCTTGAGGCACTAGTTGACTACACCAAAGGTTAGTATTATAAAAAAATGAAACCATTTCCTAAATGTATCATAGAAATCTAGTTTTACTTCATAACACTGAGTCTTGTATTTGACATTATGTTACAGTGGATTCCAGTTATGAGATGTTGAACTGGTTACTGGACATGGTGGAGGAAGATCCTGAGCCATTCATTAAGTAAGTAAACTGCAATATCGACTTTTTATGCTTAATCAAATAAACATTAGACACCAATAGAGCCATATATTAAAGTCTGTTGTAAATATTTACTTGTTTTTAGGTCTTCTTAAATAGTCTTGCTTTCTCATGATCGGTATCAAATAACTTCAATGTCATGCATTCTTTATTAATATGTAAATCCTAAGAATCTAATGAAGCTGTGAATATGGCAATGATTGATTTCAGGCACAGCATCCTGCAGTTGTTGGTGGACAATCCGACATTCACCAAGAATGATTCTAACCACCAGCTGAGTACCGAGGGACTGGTAGAGAGGCTGTGGAGACTCATGAAGTAAACCTAACTTCTTTATACTTTCTACTCATATTATTGATCTCCTAAACTTTTCACTATTAATATGTTAATCATTTAAAAAAAGACCTTCTGTGGGACAGGATTATAAATTAGGGGTTGAGCAGTTTAAAAGGAAAAAAATATAACTGGCAGAGTTCACCATTATTGAGAATGGAATGTCTTTCATATCACACAAATTTATTTTTAACCCTTCTGATTTGGTCAGACAAAAAATCCCTTCAGTATTTGTGGGAAAAAAATCCATGCTATATATGCTATACCTACAGCCCCGTCTGGAAAGTGTGTTGCAGTACACAAACACCAGACATCACTGTATTTATCACTGGCCCTATGACAGCAATGTGCTTCTGCTTGTTGTTACAGTTGTGTATTCTGCCATGACAGCCGGCTGCGATGTGATGCAGCAGATTTGTACCATGCATTGTACGGCCGACTGAGACCAGCATGCCTGCCGATACCCGATGTAAGTTGTCCCACCTAAATACAAGTCATATAGATTAAGAAGGCTATTGAGGCATTATGATGGCCTTTACAGCCACTTTTCACAGTAATAGATAACATGGACTATTTAATCCTAAGACCTTTCACCCCCAACACACAATACAATGTCTGTGGTTGAAGTGTATTATTGTACTTTAAAAAGATTTTTAGTTTGAAACCAGTTATTTGGCCAATGTTCATATATATATTTAGTAACATAGTTTCAGCTACTTACTACAATGGTGAAACATTTATATTTCCACCAGAAACCACCAGCAAATTGCAAAGATTTGTTTATTGCAGTCTGTGATGGTACTGAACCTGAAGGAGAAGAGGACCAAACTAAGCAGTTCAATGTCTCTAGACATCCAGGTTGAGAATGAGTCGGAGTTCAGTATCCCTCCCATGGCACCAGAGGTCGCTAGCACGGTGAGCAAATTTAATATACAATTGATAAAAGAATATTTCATATTTATTCCATTACACTTCACTGAGAGATTTTACATAAAAATCCACATAAACTGTTTTATTTAACTTCATTTTATATGATGTCTCTTGCAGTTTCTACCAGAGGACATGTTTGAGCCTGACACCAAGCCACGGTTTTCTCCAGGGGGTTCCCCAGACATCCTAAAGCGCAGGGCCCATTCACCTTTATCTATAGATCCTGTCAAATTGGAATCCAGTACTGATCCAAATATATTAGTGGAAGATCAGAACTATGATGACAGTCAATTCAGACTTAAAATTAAGGTATATTTAAGCAATTTATCACGAAACAAATATGAATGAGAACAAATCATCATGGTCTTACCAGCAGAAATAAGCATGACCAGCACTCTTGAATACTGTTACTCCTGGGATTAATGCTATTAGAAGAATACTCCCTTCAAAATATATATCACTTTGGAAAGGTTTAAAGGTTATATACAAATGGAAAGCTTTGTGATAAAAACAAGAAAAAAAATGTCAGGTTCCCCACCATTAAATTGTATAGTGTTGATATACTGGTCTGTCATTGTTGCCATGTATAGAAAGTCTAGGATATTATTATTAAATGGATAATCAATAATTTAAGGTTAATTACTTAATTAACTTAACTATTTTTGGTAACCATTTTCATTATATTATAGTTTTCTTTATAACAGATTTTATTCTGTGTACTGTTGTGACTATTGTTTTTAGTCAAATTAGGTATTTTTCATCAATCTATTTAACATTTCATTCAATGAGCAGATTGGTCAGAAATCAGAGGCTGATGAGCATATGCAGTCGCCACCAATAGATGTCACCAGTATCACAAGTCCACCACCATCAGCTAGATCTGCAGCTTCATTTACTGATGAATTCCTTAGGTTCACTGGCCAGCCAGCTTCATCTCTCCCACAAGGGGGCATGGGTGGAACTAGTTTTGACCATTCAACTCCATCAATTCCTCATTCCATAAGCATGGGAATGAAACCTGAGATCTCACAGAGACTGGACTTCTCGCATGCTGACAGTGTGTCTAGGCTGAGCGAGGACTCAAATTCAGAGCCATCTGTGCCACCCAAAACTGAGCCAGGTAAGACAGAACTTTGGTACTCTCTAAATTATCACCAGATGCTGAGCCAGGTAAGAAAGAGTTTTAGTCCTACGTAAATTATCACCAGATGTTGATGCAGGTAATATGCAGCTTTGCTTCTCTCTAAATCATCACCAGATGCTGAGCCAGGTAAGATGAAACTTTCCTTCTCTCTAAATCATCACCAGATGCTGAGCCAAGTAAGATGGAGCTTTGCTTCTCTCTAAATCATCATCAGATGCTGAGCCAGGTAAGATGAAACTTTCCTTCTCTCTAAATCATCACCAGATGCTGAGCCAAGTAAGATGGAGCTTTGCTTCTCTCTAAATCATCACCAGATGCTGGATCACCAGATGCTGGGCCAGGTATGACATAATCATTATGAGTTAGGCCCTCGTGATTTTGAGCTGCTAACACAATTTGCATGGATGCATTCTTGGCTCTGCCCTATATGTCTTTTTAATCCCCCACGACTGTTCCTTATGCCAATATTTCACCTCTTAGTCTGGTATATTAGTCATATAAGTCATGCTTTGTTACCTCATAATTATCAGGAAAAATTGAATCAGATATGCCAGAACATTGCTACCCACTTAAATATCACTAAATATTGACATGTGTCTCCTAACATATTCATTCAAAATGTGGGAGTAGCTTTTGACATATTCTATCAAAATGTTGGCAGTAACTTTGAAAATTCAATATATCTCGTCATTGTGAAAAGCATGTGGCAGAAGCACCTTGAACGTGTCAATTGCGTTGATTTTTTATACACAAAGAAAATAAACCAATACTACATGAGATGAGGTCAAAGGCAATTTTACACGGTTTATTTAGGTAGGACCATGATTCCAGCAAGTTATCTCACAGAACTCAACCAAAATATACCTACCATGGTTATTGTGTTTTGCTGAAAGTGCCAAGTACTGTGTCAAGCATGTGACCTCTGTTGTGGTCTGCAAGTGTGAAAGTAATACGGCCGGCAATGGGAGTCAAACCCACCACCTCTCGTCCTCCACTTATATAACCATTAAAGGCACATATCCATTGCCCGACCAGTTTGTTGACAAAATGTTCAAAGCTTGAATTTATTTTTCGCAAAAGATCTACTTTAAAATAGCACATAAATCTATGAAGGGGAATTATGATGGGTAATAACATTTGATCGCAAAATTTAGGGTATAAACATTTATACCATGTAAGTAAAGTGATTGAAAATTCTGACTTAAAATTCAGTGTTCGTAGTTCTTATTAAAGACCTGCCTTTATATGATTATTATACAATATATTTCAGGCATAGGTGTTGTTGGGCCAACATCTTTTGACAGTTCCATGTTCCCTGCAGCCTCTGCTGGCACAGACTCCCCACAGCCCCCAGGCAGCGAAGACAGCCACGGCAAATCACACAAAGCAAAGAAGAAAAAGAAAAAGAACAAACATAAACACAAACACAAGCACAAGCATGAGAGGGGAGACAAGGAGAGGCCATTCAGCCTCAACAAGAACCCTCTGAGTGGTATCATCCTGGGGGATCATCCACTCAGCTCAGATGCTAGCAATGCTAACTCTCCCATGCTGCAACTCTCACCAGATGGCGCCAGCTCACCAGAGTTTGAAGTCATATGAAAGGATATCCCTTTCCAGAGAAATAATTGACAGATTTTACCATGATATTTTGATTACATGAGCAGTGGACAGTTTGCTTGGTCTTGTGCTTGGAGGATCAACATCTGCAAAGGTCAAAAATGGTAAACATCGAATTGGCCATGATCATGATTAAAGGTGGTATTATACTAAAAGACATTGAGTAAATAAAGGTGCATTTGTCACTAGATGCATTTGACAGTTAAATAATTAAATCATGAATAAATTCTATGTCATTTTAAACAAAAAAGAACAATGCCATATACAAGTAAAATTAGAATTTTGTATGATATTGAGAAATTTAAATCCTTGTCTCAATCTGCTAATAAACATAGTGTCGCTAATTCAAAGGTGTATATCAATATTTTAATTTTAATCTCCAACACAAAACTATTTATGGTACACTTTCATTGTAAAGCATCTGCAACACAATTTTTTTATAGAAAAGGTTTTACTGCAGTGTTCTGGTTGTCAGTATACTCTTTGTGAGTGCCATAATTAAGAGAACTTTGTGAGTGCCATAATTAGAGAATTAATAACATTTGAATTATATACCATGAAGTATGATGCTTTATGTAAATACCTTGGAATGGTGCTCTCATTGTTGAGCCTTATGAATATTGTGGGGCCATATGGGGTGCATCTTATTTTTCTGTTGTGTTGTTTGATGTTTTAAATCCTTCCTGATGACCTGCATTCAGTCACTAAAATAATACTGCGCCACGCCATATGAGCCGAGGCCTGTGCCAAAAGGGTTATCCCGTTGTCCTTGTAAATCTGGTTGTTATGTCAAGGACCTGCGACATGACAATTAAGTGGGGCAGCACTATATCTACTACAAGTAGGTCTCATCACGAAATGACTGAAATAATGTTGAAAGTGATGTAAAACCCCAAACAAACAAATCACTGAAATAATAGCACTATTTTATTTATATAGATCTTATGTCACAACATAGCTTATTTTCTGTTTTGAATAGATATTGCACATTTCAACTTGATTTAAATGTCAGATGTTGGAAATCAGTGAGAGACTACTACAGTAGACCTGATAACTATCTTTATGGTGCAATTAACTTGGCTGGAGACAAACAAGAGGCAAACATCTTCTGCAGGACCAAATTATGCCATGCATAAGATATGTGTGACCAAATAGACTCACACAATAGTCATGTTTATTCAGTTATGTTTATCCATGACAACGCAAATGTTCAACTGCTAACTTGATATTAAAATTTTATGTTACACATTTATAAAGTCATTATAATGTCCCTTTAATCATTCACTGCTAACCTCCATTGACAATACTCTGAAACACATTAAGGATTAAATTCCATGAGATGAATTGTTTCTTGAAGAATGTCTTCAGACTGTGCTTGAAGCCTTTCCCAGTTTTTGACCCTTTTAGATGGGGTAAGTAGGCTATCATGCAGTGAACATGTCCCTGGATTTTTTTCATTGAAGTCCTGAATCACCTCATTCACAGCATCATGCTCTTCCTGAAATATAAGGCAAGCTCTGTAATCCTCATAAATTATTGTATTAAATATTATTTGTAAATGTTTTTCAGCAGCAAAACATTTGATCCATACAAGAAAATTTGTGAGTGACACAAACTGAAGTCAGCACAGTATTTAATGCAAACAAGATCATACACTTTTCAACTAGCATATGCCAATCTATTTTGTACTCTAAGGAAGTCAAAGTAACCTAGATACATTAATTATTTTCCAAATTATGAAAATATTGTGAAGGATACATGGAGTGGCAATAAAAGATATTTAGTGTTTGTAAAATGTGGTGCTTGTCTGATTTGCAAATTCCCTCCTGTGAATATATCACCAAATGTCAAAATCTTATTATGCCTTTAAAAAGGTCGCTCTGACCTGCTTACATTACTCCCCTGAGCCAATGCCAGTTCTATCACATATGCAAAGTTACATCAAGTTTGCTATGTTATTTAAAATGACCCCTAAAATCTTGAGAATAGCTCAAGGTCACCTAATTTCAAACTTAGACAAGTGAAAATACATAGCCTTCTACATACCTTTATTTTTTGCACAACATTGAAGATAGGATTTTCTGCAACATGTATCAGATCAACCTGAAGAGATGACCCCTCTTCTTTCTGCATGATGTGAATAAAATGATATCCCCTATAGGAGGAGCCACCATTCAGAAACAGCGTGGAACATTTTGGCATGTCACTCATTGTCAATAACTTCATTATAACAAAAGAACAGTGGATATTTTCTTGTGCTTCTGTGGAACAGACATCAGAGGTGTATGATATTTTGCAATCTGCCCCTCAGAAGTACATATCCTCCAAAATTCTGTGTTATAATACCCACCACTAATTGCACTTGAGCTGAATGTTGTGTCTCACATGTCATCTTGTAATCTTGTAAACTGTCTTTCAAAATGCAGCTGAAAATGTTAAAAGTGTTTATATGTCACAAAGTATTAACCTACCGTTATATTTTTGAAAATGATATTTATATTTTCTCATAATTTTGAAGTTGCCATAAATGTAGACAACACTGACTGGCATATATTCTACAGTCTGGTCTGTGACACTGACAGCCAGGTCCGTGATCTGCAGGCCCCTCAGAAGAACATATAGCTCCAAAATTATGCGTTATAATACCCACCACTAATTGCACTTGAGCTGAATGTTGTGTCTCACATGTCATCTTGTAATTCCACTGTCTTTCAAAATGTTAAATGTGTTTATTTGTTTTCTTGCACAAGAGAAAGTCCCAACCACTCTCTGAGTAGTAACCTATATAAAAGTAAGTGATATCGCCCTGGCTGCCTGTGGTGGAGGTCGAGAGACATGTGTGACCTATACCCAAAGACATCGGCAAAATAGACTTGAAATCCACTGTTTCTAGAAACACTACGCACTGACCATATTGAAGTTTCCCCAGTAAATAAACGCGACCTCCGGCGATTGACTGTTGCAGTTATGATCCATGTCATCATCTTTTTCCAACAATAGTTAACTGCAGACCTCGGCGCTCGGCGAATCTTCCTCCGTGCTCCGTGGACTGCTCCTCCGTGGAGTTAATGCAGCTCCTCGGCCGAGCAACTCCTTGCTCCGTGGTAGGACGGAGGAACTCCTCGGCGGAGCAAACTTCAAAATCTTGCTCCGTTGCTTGTTTTATTTTATTCCTCAGCAATTATGTGTCATATTGTAGTTAATATGGACATCTTTCCTGGCTGTGGCATCGATCTAGAAGGAAAGATACCCTTAAAAGGACAATTTTGACAACTTTTTGATAGAATTTGATAAACTCCTCGCTTGGATGGACAATTCAACCGCCAGATGTCATCCTGGCAGTTTATTCCATCGCATACAAGGTCCACTAGGGGGCTTGGTGGCGAAACTGCGTTGAGAGTTAGTGACATCTGGTGGTAGTCTAATTTGTTGGCCCGTCACTCCCACTGTCAGTTTTCAAAGCCTTTTAAGTGCGTCTGCACTCTTGAAAATATTCACACCAAGTTGTTTTCAGACACTTGCGTGTGCAAACAAAGTCAAATGGTGTGATAAACATCGGTAATCAATTGATATCGGGAGTGAAACACATAAAAATGTCCGGATTTGGTTGCCGGTCACTGTATATCAACTGATAAACTGGAAAGCATCTATTTTGGAACAGTTTTTGTCTCTACCGTGTACAAATCTAATATAATAAGGTGGTGATGTCATGCGCAAAGTAGGAATCTTGCGCGATGTAGGAATGATTCCTACATTGCGCAACCAGAAGTAGGAATTCATACATAGCGCAAATAAGTAGGAATACAAATATCATGTGTCATGAAAGAAACCACACTTAACTCCATTTTTGACCCCAAACTTAAAAAATGCAGCCGGAAAAATGTCGCCAGAACTGTGTAATTCATCAAAACGTTCGTAATTGCATACAGATTCAGAATTTATCATAAAAAAGGGGGGTCAAATTCTCCTTTTTCGGCCATTTTTCAGATATTCCCTCCACGTTTAAACAGCCATAACTTTTTTTCTTTTTAAGTTAAATTGCTAAAACTGCACAGATATATTACTTATATCAACACAATTCACCAGGAAAAAAATAGGGAAGATTTATTTTTTTCATTACTCTATTATGGTCTCACCCCAGTAATTATGTATACCTATGAGTAGAAGCAGAGAAGTAGTACATTGTAAAAAAATCATTTCTGTCTTTGTTTGATCGTTTTTCAGTGTTAAATTGATGAAAATGATGGCATCATTTTGGTCATTCTTACATGCTGGCATGTGTTACTAGTATTCCTACATTGTGCAACTTGAGCAATGTAGGAATCCATCATGTGACAGATATTTGGCATTATTTTGGTCATTCTTACATGTTGGCATGTGGTATTCCTACATTGTGCAACTTGAGCAATGTAGGAATCCATCACATGGCAGATTTTTGACATGGGTAAGAACTGCAACAGTCAATCGCCGGAGGTCGAATTCAATTAGTTGGGAAACTTCAATATGATGGGCAGTGCGTGTTGTTTCTAGAAACCGTGGATTTCAATCTATTTTGCTGATAGCTTTGGGTATAAAGATGATATCTTCATATTGGGGTTCAGTTGATTTTACTGGCTGACAGAGATTTGTTTTCATCGTAATTGCACATGATGTAACAATATGTCAATTATAGTTTTGAAGAATTATTTTTTTCAAAAGTATTTTTCAAAGTATAAAGAATAATGACTATATACAGAAAACAAAGATGAAATCTTCATATTGGGCTTCTATTTGAGCGATATGTACATCAGAACAGATAGAAATGAATTATTTTTTCAAACGTAGAAAGTATAAAGAATGATGACTTTTCACAAAGGTGAAATCTTCATATTGGGCTTCTATTTGAGCGAGATGCACATCGGAAAATACAGAAGTGAACTGTTTTTTTTGCACACAAAGAATATATAAAAAAAGATAATGACTTTAAAGACAAAATCTTCATATTTGGGTTCAATTACTCTGTACTATTTCAATGGCTGACAGAGATTTGTTTCAATGCCAATTGGGGTTGCCAGGGTGTGAAAGCCCCATATTTGTTGAGGTGCCTGTACAGTGACTGCCCCCTCCTGTGTATAAGTTATCAGGTGACAGCCGTGACCGATAAAAAAACAACACTGGTAAACGTCACTGGTAAGCTTATTTGGTCCTATCACGGTATACTTTTTTCCTACTGAGCGCACTTGCGCTAGGTAGGAATTCCTACTTGGCCGAGATTCCTACCAGGCGCAAGACAGTGACACCAAGCGGCCAATCAATGCGGCGGAGGAGCAGTTTTTTCCTCCGTGGAAATGAACTGCATAGACCTGAGTCTACTATTTGATATGTGGGACCAGGGCATACGAAAGTAGTGCTTGATAATTTCCTACTCCCCCTTATTATACATGATAATAACGAGATGCAGATCACATTAGACATAACATGAATAGTGATATTTAATAGTACAATAATGGCTTGTTTTGTCAAAATTATTAGAAAAATAATGAGAATAATTGAAGGGACTATATATTGATCTTTGCTATCAGGGGCTCATTTCTATATTGCCATGTTCTGTTCTTTGTTTTCAAGGTAGGTGGCGCTTTAACAGATCCTAGCAAAAAATTTCAATGGTCAACCTAACTTCATACTCTGCTTTTAGAAAGATAAATATTTTTGCCATCTGATAAGTATTTTTCAAAATACCCTAGGTCGATACGAATATTTTCTATGAATTTTTGAAGGTGAGGCATTTACTATGGTTTTCAATGGGACATTGTAATAGTGGTCCGAGGCCATACAAATGTACTGAAGTGAGGTGGTGACACCAAGCGGCCAATTGATGCAACTTTCCTCGGCCGAGCAGAAATTTTCTCCTCCGTGACAGCCCACGGAGCACGGAGGAAGACTCGCCGAGCACGGAGGTCTACGGTTAACTGGTTCTCTCTTTTTCAGTCACAATGTCTAAAAATACAAATCCGTGTGCATTCTGTAGTGTTTTTTCTCCAGTTTTTTACCCGATATTAAACCTGACGACGTGAAATGACATTTAGAAGAGTCCAAGTGATGACGTCATGGAAACACCAAGGGAGAAATTTCATATGACGTCAGAAGGACCACAACGTTGTGGAGCTTACAGATTGTTGCTGTCAGTCCCGTAAATAAACTGACCCACTTTCACCTGATTGCGCAAACTCGTAAACAATGGCGAAACGATGCCGAGATGAAGAAATAACAAAGAAATATTTTCAAACAGGGCTGTCATCATATGTTTACTTCAAGGGAACATAATTGTTTGATTGTTAGTTGCCAGGAAGTTGAGTTCTACTGGAGTCGTGAGTTTGTCTCAGTTTTTGCAGCTGGTGACTGTAATCAAGTGTTTATTTTTTCTTTATTTAATGTCATCTAAAGAATTATCAAGCTTTTTTGGGATACTTTAGATACGGTCATACATAAAATATAATTTACCACAGAAAGGGTTTTTAAAAAATCTCATGCAAATGGGATAAGACATAAAAAGCAATAAACTCAAACCTCTCCAGATCATCTATCAGGGCTTTGCTGATTGGTGATTGGAGAACACTAGGAAAATTCAACCCTGACATAATTGATATGTTATATGAAATTGCTACCCAAAACAACTGTATATCAACTGTGCAATGTAACCACATGCACACTGTAATCAAAACTTATAAACAATAAAAAAATCTCCTCACTTGACACAATTTGTTATGTGTATTTTTTATCTGATCAATAGCATTCAATATATTGTGTAAGACTTTTCTGTGAATGTTTTCAAAGAAATTGGTAGTTTTCAAAGAAATTATTTGTTAAAGATCACAACTTTATATAACATTTAATTCAGAGACCCAAACATTATTCACTCTTATAAAATGTCAAAGTGGAATATACATTACCTAGATGACTTAAGGATAAACAAAATATTATTTAACATTCAAAATCTTAAGGCACAGGAATTGAGAAAGAAGTTCAGGTTTACTGAATATCTTATTCAAATGTTATATCCAAAATTCTTGAAATTAATTTTAGACAATTTGAATCAAAGATCTTGAGCCTCAAGAATCACTTAGTGTTCTCCAATCTCACATCGGCAAAGCCCAGATAGGTGATCTGGAGGGGTTTGTCGAACGTCCATGGTCTCTACCAACTCCAACCAAAGAAAAGTTTGGTGGAGTTGATTGAGCTCTAGTGAAGTAAAAACTCGCCAGCTGCAAAAACTTTGGTAAACCCGTTTAAACGTCAAAATTGAACCCGTTTCAACTGCCGTTAAAACGGGTTTGATTCAATTTTTGCAGCTGGCGATTATTATCAAGTATTTATATTTTCTTTATTTAATGTTATCCAAAAAATAATCAAGCTTTTTTGTGAGATTTAGACATAATCATACATAAAATATGAATTATCACTTAAACAGTTGGGTATTTAAAAAATCACATCTGAACGAGATTATGACCAAAAAGCAAAAATCTCAGACCTCTCCAGATCACCTATCTGGGCTTTGCCGATGGGTGATTGGAGAACACTAAGAATCACTCAGTTATGCATTTGCCTCACAAGGTAAATAATTCAGATGGATTTATTTGCTTGAAATATAAGCACAAACAATGATTTATCTTTCAACTTCAAGCACAGCATATTGAAAAGGCTGAAATGGCTCAAAGCATAATTGTTTTTTTTGCTTTTAAGTGAAGTTTATAATTTGACTGAAATTTCAAGTGGATCATGAATATTATAATTAGGGCAACAGTAAAATCTTAACATTTTAATCAAAGTTGACAGCACAGGCAACTATTCTTGAAATTACAAGCAAAAGTAAAATTCTTGGGAATTCAGCAACTTTTATTTTATAAAGGGGTGAATTCTTTCCCTTATACACACATGTAAAATTTTGCTAAATATCTTATAGCTATCTGTGAATATTTTTTTTAAACTATCGAATCTTCCATCTATATTATCAGTAATAATTGCATGATTGAAAACCTATCAATCTGTTTAAAAAAAGTATGAATGCCTAATAAATCATTTAAAATGAGGTGGGGAGCTACCATTACATTGCGTTATGTCTCTTATGTGTCATTATGGGGCAATTCTACACTACTGTGAAATTTGGTAACAAATCGGTTTTCTCAGTATTAATTTATATTATTATTGTGACCATTAGAACTGCAAAAAGTCAAGGATACCAATTTTAGATGTTGGGTTTTTGGGTGTAAACTGCATTGTCTTACACCAATACTTGATATTTACCAATCTGAACCATAAATGATGTAAACTGATGTTTATAAAACTGTCGTCATTGCATAATTTTGATATCTTGATAGAAGTGACCTAGCTGATGACAAGGACAGAGTTAGTCTATTCTTGTCTTTACAAATGCCCGTGATAATAATATGGTTAACTAGACTATCCATAGCTGCCCCAAATGACCCTGTTGTCAATTTATATTTTTTTCTCAGTTATGTATTCTGAGAAAGCCATCTATGCGAAGTTGAAATGTAGACATGTGGTGATCACCGCTTCCTGCCATTGTCACAATGGACACTTCTTGTAATCGTCTGTTAGCTACTCTCTGATTGGTCAAAATGATTGCCATTGTCTCCCACCATTGTCCCGACTGCCATGATTGGTCCCTAAACCAGATGTACGTACGGACATCATAGAAATATTATTAAGATAACATTGTACAGAGGACAGCACTGGTTGGAGACATCTAAATGCAGGCACATCCCAATAGCATTTCATACAGTAAAATGATGGGTCAATATAATGGTCCAAATAAACTTGATTAAAACAAAATGTACACATACCAAGTCATGATTAAGAATTACCTTATTGTATGCATATAATAATAATAATAATAATAATAATAATAACATCAAATATGCATTATGTACAAAATATAAAAATTATTCAAATTAAAATCATATATTCATCCAGATCCCATGGTAACAATTTATTCTTGGTCCTTTATTTACCTGACTCAACTTCCTCTGATTCATGTGACTGAAACTTACTCCAGCAACTTAAAATGTACATTAGACACAATTTGAATTCATTGAAAGTCATTTTCTTGGGATAATGAAAATGACTGGCAAGACCCGTTATACATTAATAAACCTAACGTTAAGAAATAGCCTACTACAATTCAGCATCTAATCAGTTCATTTTTCAAAATGGTTTGATATATGGAGGCTAGTGTTGTTTGGCCTGAGCCATGTTTAACCTATAATAATGACCCTTGATAGCCATGAGTTCATCATGCGTCCCTTGTTCTTCCACTTTACCATTGTGAATGACAGCGATAATATCGGCATTGTGAATGGTTGAGAGTCTATGAGCTATCACAATGGAGGTTCTC